>CAUYSK010050208.1:0-63802 GCA_963575035.1 Avahi laniger | reverse complement strand
TCCCAGCTACTCGGGAGGCTGAGGCAGGAGGATCACTTGAGCCCAGGAGTTTGAGATTGCTGTGAGCTAGGCTGATGCCACAGCACTCTACTCAGGGCAATAGAGTGAGACTCTGTCTCAAAAAAAAAAAAAAAAAACAATGGAAGAGAACTCGTGAGATAAACAATTAATAGAAAAAAGGTATTTCTATATTATTTCTATATTAGCTAAGCAATAATTTTAGACATTGAACATATTAAGTTCTTCCCATGATTTTTCATTATATTATAAAGTTTAACGATAATTTTTCATGTCTTCAGTGTTGATTATAACATTGAACACCCTTTTCTCTGGATTTTGGCAAGTGTGCAATTGCAAACCATCCTTCTGGAGCAGTGACTGTGCATTTTGATGCATAACAAAGCGTACTCCATTTAACGGCTGAGTAAGGAAATAAAATCCAGAAAATCTGTAGACAAACAAGTATCACAAATCCAATAATCCAGTCACAGTGGAAATTCAAGGATCAGTGATGTGAAATGAACATTGTACACTGTTTCTCTTTGTTTTCATTTGTCAACTTTACTGTACACATGAGGGAGACATTTTTGTCCTAAGAAGCATTTGTTACTTTCGCACTCGGAAGACCTCTGACTTCTGCACCTTCCCACCATCATGCTTTCTCCACAAAAGGGAACTAAAAGCAGAAATTCGCTGTTCTAATGATACAGATAGTTACCTGGTTTTAATAATTGTCTTCTCATCTCTCTATGTGTCTGGAAGCCTCCAGAGGGAGGGTTGAGAACATGGTAGTTCTGGTCTTTATACCCAGTGTTTCTGAATCAATAGGTGGTGCTTAGTAGAAGCTCTATGATTACTTTCAACAATTCAATGCATTTTATCAAACATTTTATATTAAATTGAGCTGAACTTAAAAAAGCTTGGGGGGGGCACTATAATGTAAGGGTCAGCAGATTGGGATTAAATAACAGTCCTACTTTGAAATCCAGGAAATATCCAGTCCTCATTGTGAGACCTGGGATAGGAGACAGGACTTTAATCTCACTAAACTTCAGTTTCCTCATCTGTAAGTGGGGAATAACACTAGTCATTGTGAGGATTAAATTAACTCAGGTAAAGTGCTTAGCATAAAGTGAGTGCCCAATTAATGGCCACTATTTTTGTCATCACCGTGAAATAATATTTTCAATATTATTTTAGATAATTGAGTTTTAATGATTGTTCTTGGCTTTGGATATCTTTTTTAACACATTCTGAAGTCCAAGCTCTGGAAATAACATGTCACCCTCTTTTTCCCTTCCAGATTACACCTGGCATTCATCTAGGAGTATAACTAATCAATCATCTGAGTCATGACACACAATGGCAATGAGTATAATCTAAGAATCTTTTATTCTAGGAATTCAATATAATGTTTATTTTCTGAACTCTCTGCTTTTTAAAACATCCTTATATTTTAGTTGTTAATTTCTTTAAACCTTAAAATTTTTGAAGCATTACAGTGATCTCTGAAAGTACACATCTAAGATTCATTCATTTAGTCAGATTATTTATTTCTGGGTACATGATGATTAGACTTCCCGTAAGGTATTTATATAGAAAAAAATATTACTTTTCATTCCAAAAGAAAACAGAATATCAAACCAAAAGTCTTTAATAAGATGTTTTTTATATGCTTCTTTTTCTACTATATTTTCAAAACAAATTTTCCTGTTATGTGAATAAGACCATCAGCATTAGCATAGGCCGATAAATAAAATTAATGCAAATACCCAATAACATGAATACAAACAAAAATTGGAGTGATCATTCAAACTGCTATCTATTATGGAGACTCTCAAAAGGCCCACTAATCTAAATTGCCTCATATACAGTATTGTCAATGACAAGATAGAACAATACCATCGTCATGTTCATGGAGGCTAACAATTTGACAGTACTTGCATTTTATTGATTTCCAGGCTCCTTCTATTTGGGGAATGAAATGCCACTGCCTTAGTAGGTATCTTCCATCCAGACATATGACAGACAACTACTGTAAACAATATCTCAAAATACTATTCTAAAGTACCCCCACCTGAAAAACGTAAGTCACTAAGTATGTTTTGGCTTCTGGTTCTTTAACAAATGTACATTTTTAAATGCCTTCCCACCTAAAGAACACATTTTGGTTTTTCTATGTTTTGTATCAGATGTAAAATGAATATAATAATAGTATCTATACCTCAGGGATTTTTATGAGGTTTAAATAAAATAATCTTCACATAGTACTTATTCCAGTGCTTAGCCCACAGTTAGCACTCTGTAAATATTTTCTATTTTTAAATGTTACACTTTAATATAATAATTCTAATTATCCAATTCCAGAGACTAGTAATACATTCATTTGAATAAATGAATTATAAACAATAACAGTGATATAGAGACTTTTTATTAGTTTTTAAAAATTACATAATTTTGAAATAGAATTGACACTCTAATTATCATTACAAGGTATGTAGTTAATATTGGTAAAAATTAAAAATTATATTAAATTTTTCCCCAGGAAAAAAAATCTGTTTTTATATATGTATGTGAAATTACATGACTAAAGAAATATGTGAAAATCAGAGAGATTAAGAAAATGATTGACATCTGGATTACTAACCTGTTTTCATCATCACTTTGGAATGATTATCAGAGGTATAATAGAGAAGAGTAACTCATAACTTTCTACAAGAATGGGGACAGTGAAAGTCATCTCAAATTATTATAACAGATTAGCATATATTCATGCTGACCCCTTATCAGAAGCATTATTTGAAAACAAAGCAAACCACTAAGAATTGAATCTTCAATCTCTGTCTCTTTTTTTTTCATTAAAGAATATTATGAACCAAAGTTCGTATTCATTTACACAGTATTGAAAGCAAGAGATGGAAAAAGAAATGTTGAAATAAGCCCTGTTTTTAATCTGTTTTTTCAAATGGGGAATGTTCATGATTCTACAAAAAAGGACACCAATTGAATGGTGCAACTGTGCCTTAAGAAATTTAAGTCAGCCTTCTGATCATTTCACTAGCTATTGTTGTTACTATTTAAATTTAAATTTATCCTCTAAACAATTAAGACATAGTCAAAAAATAAAAAACTGACCACCCAAGAAAAAGAAGAATCACATTATGATGGTTCAAAAAGAGTGGAATTGTAGACAAGAAGACAAATCCAAAAAAGAGACATTCTGCAGACACACTGGCCCATTCTCCTTAATAAGTGGTGGTCATGGAAATAGAACCTACCGAATTGAAAGAAACCCACGAGCATGATAGCCAAGTTCAATGTGCAGTGCTGCAAAATACCTTGTGAAGGATATTCGGGGTCAATTATGAAATCCAAGCACAATTTGACCATGAGTTTACTTGAACATTTACGGAAATGGACATGTGTTGATCTTTGACTGCAAAAGCATCTTGCAAAACAGTGTGTATAGTGTGATCTCACTTTACTAAGAAAGATACATATGCAGAGAAAGATACAGGATATGCGTGAACTGTTCTCAGTAGCAATATCTGTAATAATAAAAGAATGTTTTAAAAAGAATTCCACTGATTTTCTAATTACCCTACTACAAGAGCCCTGAGAATCTTTGCGTGTGTGTGTGTGTGTGTGTGTGTGTGTGTGTGTGTGTGTGTGTTTTATAACTAAATAGACTCAAATATCAGGTGGGAAAAATGTTTCATTGAAGTAGACACATCCAAGGTACCATGTAATCATTTTTATACATGCTGTTAAAGAACCTTTTGTATTTGTCAAAGTCAAGTTCACTGATCACTTCCTTTTACATTTATCTGACAATCAGTACTATTTTTATGAGATGGAAGAAAGCAAACTGATTTTTCCTTTGCTGATAGTTATTAGAAGATAAGCTTAAAACTCCTGATTGGAAACTATGTCATGAGATATTGAGTTGGTCCTGAATGAGCTAATGAAAGCCCCTTTGGAGACACTTGATTCTTAGAATCTCAAGTAGTACAGCGTTGGAATGTTACACTGTGGCCCATAACTTCACGCTGCAGTCAATAAATTCCAAGCCTTAGCGAGCGAGTGAGGCTCCCTCTCTGTGACTTTACTCACAAAGACAATTACTGTACTGAAAACCTGTCCGTGTTTACAAACAGCACTCAAATACTCTTGTGCCCCCTTCTGCTTCTGATTAAGAACTATTATTTATAAAAGGTTATCACATTCTAAGTAAAATTCATTCTCTTGTTGTTTTTATTATATCACATGTACCGTTTTTAATTAAAGCACCCTGCATTGTAATGAGTTTACAATTTATTTGCATTCAATTAATGAGCTTTGGAAAAGAACCATATCCACATACCATCCTCTATTCTTTCCCTTTTAAAATGTTACAAAGGTAATTATTTGGGAAATGGAAATTCTAAAATCAGGAGTTCAAAACCATTTAATCGAGTTAAAAAAACACTGAGTCTAAGAAGTTGTGTTTGCGACAGGGATGCTTTCGAACTTGAGACCTGGTTTCTGATAAGCTGATGAGATAACTTCACTTTGGCAATCCAGTGAGGTACAATCGAAATTAGTGGCCGTTTAACGGATTCCTCATGAAGAGGAGGAGGAGGCACAACCTGTAGAAAATGAAGATGCCATTGTCACTTGGGAGTCGTTCAGCTCAAAACACTGTGGTTGTTTGGAAAATTTAAATTTTTGTAATCTTCTCCCTCTGATAATTTGGTATTTAATCCTACCTTATTGCATTTTTCCTTCTTTTTTTAGTGGAAGGAATACCCATTTCATATTTCTTGGGGTTCTTTGTACTGAATAAGGTCAACTGATGATTCATTTATTTTAAATGCATTCTGGCTTTAGTTTTCTCTTGTATAAATTTGGAATATTTCACATTATCCGAGTTTCCTTTTTTTTTTCTCCCATGAGGTGAAATCATTTCAATGTTCTCTTGCTCGTTTCAATTTTTGACGTAGCATTATCTTTTTCCCCCTACGATGAACATCCTCTAAGACAGTAATCCCTTTCCTTTGCAACAAAAGAATCTAGACTTTTTTTTATTAAAGTCCAGTTTAGCAAAACACAGCCATCTGTTTGACTCTGTGTCTTAAATGTCACATTGCTTTGATGACAGAACAGATGCCCAGCTGACAACCATACAGATATAATTGGGCAGGTACCAAATATCTAACTTCAGGACCATGGCATAGGTACATATTCAGATCGCAACCAGTTTTATCCTCAGCTGATGAAAACAAGGGGAGCGTTTGAGTCATTTTAATGTCTTTATCAAGTTGCATCTTAGTTCGCTCATTTTGAAGGTTAATTCTAGTCTTCGTCTCTCTTTTTTTATAGCTACCATTCAATCCTGATTTGAAAAATTTCTCTGCTCCTCCCCCTCCATGCTGTCCCTGCTGAAGATCCTGGCCCTCAATGCCGCCTCTGTTCTCCCCAAACTAAACTTCTTGGTGTTTGATTTTCCCACTCCTGATTTTACGCTTCCTCCACGCTGGTTCTGAGACCTGGAATAATGCTTCCCCTTTCAAGTCTGCCCCTCCCCTTGCTTCGAATACCACCTCTTCACAAAGCTCTCTTTATGTGTTTTGTGGTATTGGGGAGTGGTTTTGGGAAGTGGGTAATGAATGTATTCACGTATGTAATGGAGGGTGAGAAAATAGAATGGATAATTGGATTTTGAACAAACAGACTAATTATCCAACTCAAGACACCAAAACATGAAATTAAAGTTAATGGTTTATGTATCACTTAATTCCTTAATATATTGCAAATTCTACAAAGGTAGGGGTCAGATATTTTGTTTCTTTTGTGTCCAACCTCTTTCACCAAGGACTTAACAAGTAACTCTGAATGCAGCAGATATATCCATGCCCTTTGAGCAGGAAAGAGGTGCAAAATGACAATATTTTTTAGTTAGATGAAACTTTAGAGAACATTGGAAAGCTCTCTAGTTGGTTCACAGGTTGATAACTGAGCAAGTTCTGGAAACTTTTCCATACCCATCCAAGGTCAAAGATTCATTTGCACCAGAACTTGGATCAGCATTCTGATTAGAATCAGGATCATTCTACACAAATAATTAAGTAAGCTTAGATTTGTGTTATGACTCATCTTGGCATTTGTACCTTCCTGGCAATCCTAGGGTTAACCACTGACCTTCTGGTCAATATTTAAGCTTTCATTAAGTTCTCTATGGGAGCCTAAAATAAGTGCCGGGGGTGGAGGGTGAAGCTGTATGTAGCATTTTATGTACTTTAGCATGGTATAAATTGACTAGAAAGTCAATAGACAATGTATAGGCATATAACAGTGTCTATCTCAACCACATTTCTGTGTGGTAAGGAAAAGGCCATCCAATTTGGGATAAAAAGAATCAGTTTAACACATTTGCCTTCAAAGTATATTTCACTAGGCACAATATGAACAGTTGCCAGATGCAAGGACATTTTTAGAAGCTACTTTGAGATAATCAGATTCTGGAAGAAAATTTATTAATAAACAAGACAATAAATACTAATCCAATAGGGAGAGAAGCAAGAAGAGGTTTTCAGAAGGAAATGGTTTCCGCTGTAAACCTAAAGAAATGAAGGAAAGAGTATGGGAGGGGAAGAAGGAACTGAAATAAATTATACATCACTAGAGAAAAGAGATATCAGAGTGGAAAAGTAATGAGAAGTCCATGCTGATGGCTCACACCTGTAATCTTAGCACTTTGGGAGACCAAGGTGGGAGGATTGCTTGAGCCCAACAGTTCAAGACCAGCCTGAGCAACATAGTAAGACCCCATCTCTACAAAAAAATTAAAAATTAGCCAGGCATGGTGGTGTTCACTTACAGTCCCAGCTATTCAGGAGGCTGAAGCAGGAGGATTTTGTTCACTTCAGCCCAGAAGTTTGAGGTTGCTATGATCACACCACTACACTCCAGCCGGGTCAACAGAGGGAGACCCAGTTTCAAAAACGAATGAATGAATAAAATACCTTATTTAGGAGCCTGGATCTTGTTTGAGGGCATGGTAGAACCATTAAGGGCTTAATGAAGGGCACTGGACTGATGAGATCTGCAGTTTAGGGCGCTGCAGAGGGGGACAGGAGCAGGGAGGCTGGTGAGGATACCGCGGCAGCCTCTGGTCGAGGGAGTCTCTGCAGAGCACTATAAGGGCAGCATCCAAGTTGCTTCTCCTGTTTAAATTGCTAAATCCCATTCTGTTTTCCCTTTTCCTTCTCCTTTCCTCCTCCATCTGGAAGCATCTACAGGGTCTAATGCTACAGACCAGACCAAATCCATCACTTATAACCTCACCTCAGCCACAGTGCCAAAGGACTTGGGGAGTGCAGTGTGTGCCTGAACCAGATGCCCTATGTGGGATCTCAAAGCAGGTCCTCGCAGAAATTGATAGTAATAGCTAATGTTTACTGGATATTTCCTGTGTGTCTGGCATAAATCCCCACAGCAATCCTTCGGGGGGGTACGATTATCATCCCATCTTACATACAGAGAAAAGAGCACGATGAGCAAAGAGGTAACGTGCTCACAGTCGCACAGCTAGGGAGAGGCAGGATTGGGACTCAAACCCAGACCATCGAACCTTTGTGCCCAGCCCTGACCACTGAGCACCATTGTCCGTCTCTTGCACGAGTCATAGTCCCTGTGGCTGTGTCTGGGGATCAACCACCACCTATTATTACACCATGTCTGTGGAAAATTGGTTCCAGTTTTCAAAGAACTGGCAATCAACTGTGCATTTGAAGCAGGTCACACTGAGAAATTTGCAAGACCTATGTGAAGAAATCCACAAAAGTTAAAACGGGGCCATAAAAGAAGACCCATATAAATAAGGAGACAGTCTGCGCTCCTGGATCGTAATGCTGAAGACTGTAATTATGACAATTCCCTACCAAGTGGTTCATAAATTTAATAAAATCCCAAACAAGATAGCAGTAGGACTTTTTTGGAACTTGACAAATAAATTATAATATTTATCTCAAGGGAAAATAGTGTATAAGAATAGTCAGGAAAGTTTTGAAAAGCAAAACAAAAGGCAAAGACAATAGTGAGGACCAGGATTATCATGGCAACAGTGAAAAATATTATACAGTCATAATAATTAAGAGTGTGTATTAGCCTTAGATAAGTAAATCACCAGACAGAATAGAAAACTCAGAACCAAACATATAAATAGATAGATAAATAGATAAATGATATAGATATATGTACATATAGATATAACTATATACATAGGAATTTAAGATGTGACAATGAAGTAATTTTGAAATAGTGAAGAAATGGGAGAAGATCCAGTAAATGTTGTTGAGAAAATTATTCAATTGAGAAAAAACCAAAAAGCTATATTACTATGCAGAATATTCAAAGCAAATTACAGATACATTTCAAAACTAAAGAAATAAACTTAAATTATCAAGAGAAACTCTTAAAGGAATGTTTTTCATTTTCAAAAGCCTTTTTATTTAAGATACAAAATACAAATGCCAAAAAAGTAGAGTTCAATATATTTGGCATCATCAAATGTGTAACTTGCTGTGGAAAATATCACAGATGAAACCAAAAGTCAAATGACAGAATCAGAGAAAATATTTGCTACTGCAAATGAGGAACTATCATTCAGAATACAAAAGAACTCCTCTAGGTCAACAAGATTATAAAACTACCCAATAAAAAAATTGGTACTCCAATTAGCCAAAACAATAGTGGAAAAACATTTGGAGGGCTCTTACTTCCTGACTTCAAAACATACTACAAAGCTACAATCAAGACAGTGCTGTATTGGCATAATGATAGACAGATAGAACAATGGAATAGGATGGAGTCTTTAGAGAAAAAATGCCTTTACATTTATGGTTACTTGGTTTTTGACAGGGGTGCCAAGACAACCCAATAGAGAAAGAATAGTCTTTCCACAAACAGGCTCTGGGACAGCTGGATAATTCACATGCAAAGAGTGAAATTGGACCCCTACCTCACATCATATGGAAAAATTAATTTAAAATTGATCAACAACTGAAATGTAAGAGTTAAAACCATAAACACTTAACCAACACAAAGGAGCAAACCTTCGTGATCTTAGATTATACAATGATCACATATGACACCAAAGCAAAAGTGACAAAAAATTTTAAATAAATGAGACATCATCAAAATTTAAAACTTTTGTGCTTCAAAGGACACCATCCAGAAAATAAAATGACAACCCACAGAATAAGAGAAAAATATCTACAAATCATGTATCTGATAAGGGACCTGTATCCAGAATGTAAAACTCTTTCAACTCTATTATAAAAAGACCCAGTTAAAAAATGGGCAAAGAATTTGAATAGAAATTTCTTATCCATGAAGATATGCAAATGGCAAAGAAACACATGAAAAGATGCTCGGTATCCTATACAGCAGAAAAATGCAAGTCAAAACCAAACCGTGACTATTTTACACCCACTAGGAAGGCTAAAATCAAACAGATTGATAATAACAAGTGTTATTAATGATGTGGAGAAATTGGAATCCTTATACATTGTTGGTGGGAATGTAAAATGACACTATGGAAAACAATCTAACAATTCCTCAAAAGATTAAATATATTAATAGTTATTATATGACCCAGCAATTCCACTCCTAGGTATATAACAGAGAGAATTTAAAATGTACATTCAAAATCTTGTTCAAAAGCATTATTCATAATAGTCAAAAAGGGGAAACAACCCCAAAGTCCAACTTAGGAATGGATAGACAAAATATGGTATATCCATGCAATGGAATATTATTCAGCCATAAAAAGAAATGAAGTAGTACACCTGCTACAACATAGAGGAAACTTTGAACATACTCTGCTAAGTGAAAGAAGCTAGACACGAAAGGCCACACATTGTATGATTCCATTTATATGAAGTATCCAGAAGAGGCAAATCCGTAGATGGAAAGTAGATTGCTGGTTTCCAGGGAAGGATAATGGGGAGCTAACGGATATGAGATATCTTTTGCGGTGATCAATTTACAACTTTGTAAATATACAGAAACCACTGAATTGTACACTTTATAGGGGTGAACTTCAAAGTTTGTGTATTATACCTCAAATAAGCTGCTATTTTTTTAAGGGCAAAGGTTAAACAGAAAATGAATACACAAATGAAGATAGTCTCAATTTTATAAGCAATTAGGGACAAGCAATTAAAATCACAAGGAGAAATCATTTCACATCCATCAAATCTGCAAATCAACACATCTGACAATCCCAAGATCAGCAAAGGATGTCATGTAATGAATAAGAAATCTCACAGCAATTGGTGAAACTTGAATCAGTGCAGCTCCGTTGGAAGGCAACGTGGCAACACCCAATAAAACTGCAAATGCACACGCTCATTGTCTCAGCAATCTCACTTCCGGTGGAAACCCCAGAGAAATCTCTGCATGGGCACGAGTCCCACCCACAGATATTCATTGCAGGATTATCACTGATAGCAAATCATCAGAAACGGTTCATATTTTTATCAAGGAAAGAGTATTTTAAAAAATAACATTGTACTGCAGAATATTATGTAGCATGTTAAAGGAATTAGGCAAATCTTTATGTGTTGATGTAAGACTTTTCAAGTCATATAAAATTTTAAAAATTGCAAACAATAGGTACCATGTGATCCCATTTGTGATTTAAAGCACACTGAGTTATTTTTGTACATGTAACTTGCATGTGTTTGTACTTTGTGTAACAAAGATGCAAAACTCAATGTTTACAGTGTTTACCTCTGAGAATGGTGTGAGGTCAAGGGGGCTTGAATTTTATAGGTATTGTTCATGTGTTTTTTTTAATGAGAATTGTTTCCCGTATGATTAAGAAGAAAGTTGGGAAGGAAGATTGGAAGGGAGTTAGGAAAGAGGGAAAGAGAACGGGAGAATGTGCAGAAGACAGGCAAACCATGGCTTATAAAATGGGGAGGGAGGCTACCTGTCATTTCATCGGCTGCAGTGAACCGCAGAAAGTCAATAATTTTGTGACTATTAAACTCACAGTAAGGGCTTATATTAATTGGATTCCAATTGATAATGTCTCCACAGCAGAAATTTCCACGTGGCATCCACAAAAATAACTATCAAAATAATTTGGTTTTGAAAATTATGAATAGCACTGGTCCATGATCAACCGAGCCAACCTGTTGGATTAAAGCTATCAGAGATTGTTCACCAAGCAACGCAGCTGCATAATACACGCGCTCTGGTCACAGCTCTCGGCTCCCTCTGCTACTTTGATTTAAGAGCATTAGGAAACTGTGTAATTTTTTTGCTCCTCTTTTTATTTCCATGGTAATTTATGTCTGTGGGTAAGCATTTTATTTTATCAGAGACATGGGGCTAGAGTTATTTTCCGAGGCGCTTGAGTTTTCCTTTGATGCCACTGAAATTAAAGGCAGAGCGGCAGAGAGTACCCGTGCTGTTTGTCAAAGAGTCAGAGGTTAGAATTACATTTGCTGCCATTTATTGTGACTATTCCGTGCCAGTAGTTAGGGTAGCACTTCTCATGGGCAATGCAGTATTATTAATATTGCAGACATCAAAACATTTGTGAATGGGATATAATTGACTTGTCAGTCACATTAACAATATCCCCTATGGAATACTCTTCCAACAATGGATAAGCAGAATATTCTTAGGTTATTTACATCTGAATCTTTAAGTCTTAAACCTTTGAAAAAAACTACTAAAGATTTATTTTAGCTTTAACACAATATTGAGATTTTTTGTGTGTGCATGATGTATATGAAAGTTGATAGCAAAGCTTACTGTCAAAACTACTAATAAACAGTTTTGAAAACAAAGAACTATTTTAATGAATAGAAAATCAACCACCACGTGAAAATGGTCCAAAAGTTTGAATATTTTTTTAATTCGGGTCCTCTAATGTTATACAACTATGTTAAAATTCCACAAATGTTTAATTAAGTTTTGAGTAGACAAATAGATTTATTTAGAAATTTAACTAAGCTAAGGTTTAAAAGACTCTCTGAAGCGGAAAGATCTATAAATCCCATGTTAAATATACATGTGTGGAAGGAAATAAGTAAAACATTAGCTAAAATGTAAAATTTGACTGTGATTTAAAATTCTACGTTTCAATCAATAGGTTAAAACTAATTTTATCTTGAAATGGATCCTGAGGCAAGAGCAATTCTCTAGCTAAAAATAAAAGTTAAGGCCTCCACTGATTGCGATGTAAAATTAATAGAGGTTAGGAATGTATATGTAAATACTTAAATATCCAGAGCAAAGGAAAACTCAAAGATATTATTAGGAAATCAGTTTCTAAATGGTATATAACATTTGTTTTATAAGCAAATTGGTTATTTTAAATTAGAATTGCATTGATGTTTGAGGAAAGGAGAAAAACATTGAATAGAGTCACATGTTTTTCAAATAAATTTACCTGTGAATTTTTTTACAGTGAGACAGACATACTGCTTTGTTATTTAAATTTTTACAGGCATATCTAATAAGAATTAATAACGAGCCATTTTATTTACATAACAGCCTTCTGCTTTTTATTTCACCCATATTATCTGCCCAGTTTAAAAGGGATTCTCAGATCCCAGGGACTGACTCTCTTTACGAACATAAATAAATGCAAGAAGAGTTAATTGTTTGACGGAAACATTTCATTGACATTAACGAACAAATCTTGCTCCAAGACATTTGGGGTTTTCCTGAAGCGTCTTTCCTCTTCTAAGTCAACATCACAGGTAAAATAAGTTAGAAATAATTCTTTGAAACCATGTTGCACAAAATCGAGGTACTGTCATTAGTCTGCAATTAACAAGTTTATCTCTAATGGGGTTTTTTTCATCTTGGACAATCCTCTGGTCTGAAAGTTTGGACACAAGAAAACATGTGAACTGTTTGTTAGATCCTCTCATTTGTACAACATGAATTTGTTGAGCGCCTACCGTGTGTCAGGTGCTGCGGCACGTGCTGAGGATACTAAGGTGAATATACAGTGGGGAGAGACTTTTACCATATTATTTACATCATGCAGATGTGTAATTACAAGCCTTTGAAACCATGAGGAAAGGAGTTATGAGACTGTCTAACAGAAGGAATTTATCTAGTCTGGGCATCAGGGAAGTGATGTTTGAACCAGGGAAGTGAGATTTCCATACATTAACAAACTCTGCCGATATCTGTGCATCCAAGGGGGCCGGATCTTTCAAGCCCCTAACTTGCATTATTGCTTATGATTACTCTTATGAGTGGCCCATGCACACTGAGTCAGTTAAGAAAACTAGACTATTGGGGAGGTGCTTAGCTAAGCTTTCAACCCTGGTATTTGCAGAATAAACTTTGGGTAACATGTGTCTCCGGAGAATGCCAGTGCCCGGATTTGGGGTGGCCAGACCAAAATATAAGATGGCAATGCTTAAATTTTTAAGCTGCATAAGAATCTAATAGCCACGGCTGCAGTTTAGATCAAGAAGCATTGCCATATTTTTCTGGTTTTTTTCCTTCTGTAGAAAATCTAAGAATCCTGATTTTTTTTTCATAATAGTAATAGATTATGTTCAATCATGTTGCCAAAACACAAATGCTAACAGTGCACTGCTTACCTTCCCAGATATTCATTTAAAATTTGTGACAAAACTACCTTTCCTTTTAGCCTAGATTATGGCAAGGCTGAATAACATAAATAATTGGGAAAATGTCAGTGGAAAGGGAAATAGTAATAACAACCCAGAATATTTTTATTGCTGACACTTGCTAATAGTGAGACAAGATTCCCTCTGAATTAAATATATATTATATATAGTATATATCTGCACATATACATATGTATAATATATATTATAATTACAACACATATCATAATTATAATATGTATTATATATAACTTATCATGTAGCCAGTATTAGACAAGCAATTTAAAATAACCTACGGTTATTTGTTGAAAATATTTCATTAGCTCCAGACTGATTTTTTTCCTTAGCAACTCTTTAAAAATTTGAATTAACTTTCTGAATCTTCCAGGATTCTAGCCTATCTTATATAATGACCCTTCAGATAACCATCTCTGAAAAAATAATTCCCAGTAAAAATAAATGTGTGAAATTGCTCAAAGGTTGAAAATGTTAATTTTGCAAAAGAACAGTGATTCAAAGTTTTGGCCTGTGATATCTTTCAGTAGGCTGAGAATGATAACTCCAATAATACCTACATCCTAAAGCTAGACCTTTTCATATTCCTTAATAAGGGAAATGCCTGAAAATTATAAGACACATTTTGGGCAGATTTAACCAACAACCTGTGACATACCATGGCATCAAGCTAAGGCGATTTCATTTAGCCAGACTTGCCACCACCAAATATTCACCTTTCATAAGGTTATTATAATGTCTTAATCTTACCAGATGACGCGCAACATGGGTACGGTTACTGACTGATAACAAAACTAGTTTCATTCATTAAGTACTGCTATAAATCTCTCTTCTGAAATAGCTATAATACAGCCTTCCAGCAACTACAATAATGCGATTCTTAATCTTTTTCTGTGATGTTATATAACTGTAGCCTGCAGCTAACTTTCACTGTAGGTGTCGGGGTTGGTGTGAGGTCTTTGCAGTCTTGTAAGGGGGTGGTGAGGTCAGAGGGATGGAGGTATTTGAGTAAAATGTTGGAGATTGGAAAAACTCAGAAGTGAGCAAATCTCTCCTCCACTACAGATGAGGAAATAAAACACACCAAAACCCTTATTTTTAAAGCCCTTCTGTAAAGGTGTCCATTTATATTTTCATCAATCTACTCTTTTTCTGAGAGCAATTCCCTGCATTTTCTCTTCATGGGGAACAAGTTGCTAGCTATCGAAATGCGCAGGTATCTGATTCTTATAACACTGGTTTTATAGCCTAAAGAATAACGTGGAGAAGAAAGTCAATTCCTACGGCATTCGCAATCTCATTTAGAGCTTCTGTTGAAATCTGCATAATTTTTAAAGCCTATACATCAAAATAGATTTTTAACAAAATTAACATTCTTCTAAGAAATTCTCAGTGTTCTAATGTTTGGAGGCACAAAAATGTTTTAGATAATCAAGTCACCTTTTTTATTTGGAAGGGCCTGCCCCACTGATGTTTAAAACTCTTTTTTCCTGCAAACAATCTATATATTGAGAATTAAACGGAAAAGGAAAGAAAAGAAATAAAACAAACAAACAAACCAAAAAACCTGTTCCAAAGATCTCAAGCGTGGACAGGGGGTGCTTTCTTCTTCTGCGCTGGCAGTTTTAAGATTAAGTGCCTTTGTAGGCTTCTCAGAGTTATCAAGCTTGTCCAGTGGCTGAATATTCTCGGCAGAACTTGTTCTACAGAAATTTTCTCAGTGTAGATCTGTCTTCACTCCGATTTTTATGGCCATGAGCGTGTTTGAAGCCTCCCGGAATTACTGGCATATTCTGATTATTTTCTCCTTTTGGATGAAGACCGTAAAAGCATCCCGTTTAGGTAAGCACATATGCGCATGAGATCTCTAAGCCAATCACAGGGAAGTGGTTTCTCTGAATCGAACTGGATTGCTGGCGTTACTGAGTCTGCAGGGTTTAAGAACTAACAACTGCACGCATTATTTAATTTTGTTTCATTTCATTTCATTTGTGGGAGATAGCACAGTAACAGGAAGCGGTGAGTTTCCTCTGTCCCTTCCTCTAAAAGCAAACTCTATTACTAAAGTCAAATTGTATCTTTATGAAAAGAAAACTAGTTTATGATGCTTAAGACTGACCTAGAGGGCTAGATTCACTACAGCCAACCAAAAATCAATCAGTGCTGGCTCACACGGGGGCCCTCATGTCAGTCAAAAGGGCCATGTGTAAGTGGGGTGTCATTGACAAAGACTGTGAAGGTCTCTTCAAGCGGCCCCACCTTCCCTGCACTTCTCAGGAGGAAGTGAAATCATTCTTGTTGTTGCCTGTTAATATCTTTCAGAGGGGACTTGGTTTTAGAAAATAATCTGATGTGCAAATATGTCAAGTTATAAAATTATAGGTAGGATGCTCATTTGCATAGCTCTGCACCACACCACTGCTGGGCAAGGCTGTCCACCTGGCCTGAGATGCATCCTTCTGCAGGTCTAAGCTCATGGTGATGGCATCCTCCCACATGGGTACCAAATATGTAATTGATCAGCAACAACAACCACAAAAAATCTTTGTTTTTAAAAATTAATACAAATGCTATCTGTTCGCTGGAATGTATCCCTAGGTTCTGGGTACAATCTTCTGGATAACGCTATCAACTCCAAGCGTTTCTATTGCTTGCTAAATATGTGCTTATGTGTGAGGGAAGTGGATCTTAAGCTGAACTTGCCTCATGGATTTTCTAGAACTGATGCAGGCTAGCATGGACTTGCATAATCTGAATTTGGTTATACCCTGGCCTCCAACTGCTCCAGGGGGCACATAAGTCAGCAGCCACGAGTCTTTCCCTGGAGCACTCCCAATACATCGAGACCCTAGATGGCCAACTCCTTCCAGAGAGTTTCTCTGTTAACCAATGGAATGGGACTTCCTCAAAAATGCAACCTGTCCAGGCCTGGTAGATTCCTTTAGGTCCTGAGGGTCCCATTCTCCTATTACTTTCTGCCAGGAGACTGTGTAGAATAATTCTCATGAAGAATTATTCCCATGTGTGAATAATTCTCATGAATAATGAAGCCACGGTCATTCATTGTGCCTCACAGGCTAGCGCACTCCACTTCCTAGCTAAAGATTCCTACAGTGCCTTCTGGGACCCTGCTCAAGAATCCACAAGTCATCCTCTACTCGATGGAGGGTTCTTCCTTCATCCAATGGTCTCCACTAACATTTGACTTTCTCCTGAGGACATTGCTCCTTTTCCACCTTCTCAGGTGAAGACTGCTCTGTCTTCCACCCCTGTGGATCTCAGAATTAAGATGTACTTATTGATCCTTCTCACCACATCCAGGTACTTTCTCCTCCAACCCGCTGAGGCTCAGGCAATTGAGCGGAGTGTCCCCAGTTCCCATCACATATTTACCCATCACTCATCCAAGACCTGAGCACCTAGTTCATAGTCCCTCCCCTCCTAAGTAATGTCATCACCTCAGGTGCTTTTAGCATCTTCACCGACACACAGCTGGCCTCCTGGACTCTCGGCTTCTTGTTCTATTTCCAATGACTTCTCATCCATCACTGTCACCCACTTTGATTACCATACTCCTGACCATGTCATCCTAAGAACTGTTCCATCCCTGCCCTCATGAAAATTCCAACGTCTGTTATACAACCACCATTCAACTATTCTGTGACTATTTTTTTAGCTTCAGTGAGACCTACCTTCTCCTGACTCTATTCTATCTCCCATCTGTCATCTCCTCCTGGCTTCACTTCCTTCTGCACCAAGCTGAAACTTGCCTTTACCTTAGGCAACTTTTGTCTTTCCTTCATCCGGCCACCCCTACATCCCCAAAATGTGCTTGCATCCACACTTCCTTCTCTTTTTCTACTAGGAGAAGTAGCCTTCCTCCTGCTCAAGCTTTAGCCCTCCTAAGAAGCAGCAGCTAGTTTCCTCTTCAGGAACTAGCTCCAATCCATCAGCATTTAAATACATACCAACTCTTCCTTCTAAAAAAAAAAAAAAAAAGCCTTCCAACTATATCAATGTCTCTTTCTTCCCTTTGCAAGTGGAACTTCTTGAAAAAGTACTAAATTTCCTTCTTTTCTTCCTTTCTCCCCTTGGCTTCAATCAGCCTCCTCTCCCAACAATCCCACAAAATTAATCTCACTCTCACATCTCTAAATCTATGGACAATATTCAAGCATGCATATAATCTTAAAATAATAGCACAAAAATTGTTATCTGTCATCAAGAATTAACAAAGGTTTGACATTCTTTCCTCAATAAAATAAAAATGTGATAAGTACAGTTTTATACTTTTATACCTCACTCCATCCCTTAATCCCTTATCCAAGCACATCCTCCTCTCTTTCTCCTTCCTGCTCCAGATTCAGCCAGTAATAAATACTCAATAAATAGTGGTTGAGTCCAGTATGAGTATGATGAATTTGGTCTCTTTCAGTCCACGCCTCTACAGTACTGCTACACATGTATGACACAGTGCATCGTCAATACAATACATAACACATACTCAATATATCATCTTCTTTTATGTCTTTTAGAATTTTAAACAACTGGCATCTTACTGGCATAACACTATTACATTTGGTCTTTTATCATCTCAACATTATTTGCATACTATCCATGCTGGAACACAAACATCTGAATCATTAATTTTAGTTGCTGTGTAGTATTCCATCACATGAATATACCTTATGTAAGTATCCCTTCCAGTACTAAACATTCAATTTGTCGGCAATTTTATGATTTGATTTTACATGCAAGCTATCTACACTTTTCAATACTAGAATGGGCATATGTTCACACATTTCCTTTTTGCACAAGAGTATAATTTTCTCCAGGATACATATCTAGATGTGGACTTTCTGGATGGAGTGCATGCACATTTTCAACTTTACTGGATTATGCCAATTGATCTCCAAAGTGATAAAAATTCCCACTCCCACCAGATGTGAATGCTTGCTACTTTTTCCTCACCCCTTTGCTGATACATGGCATTGTTGGACTATATAGTATTTGCCCATCTGATGGGTTCAAAACAGCATCTCATTTTGGAGTTAATTTATATTTCTCTGGGCAAACATGAGGTTGAGGGTATTTTCATATGCTTTTTGGACCTTCATATTTCCTCTCTGATGAATTCCTTGATCCTTCTCTTCCCCATTTTTCTTCTGAATTACCTTTCTATAGTTGGTGTGTAGGAGTTTGTCTTTATCTTTCAGTCGTTATCTAAACCATGCTCACCTCCCATACTTCAATTTATCACCAAGTCCTCAATATCTATCAGATCTCTTCATTTCCACCAGAACTACCCCAATGAATTTTGTCGTGTTGTATTTGAATTACTGCAGACAGTTTCCTAACCATTTTCCTTGTCTCTGGTCTGACAGTGTCTAACCTATACAGCAATTAAGGAATATTCCCAGTACATCATTCTCCTATTCAAGTACTTTAAAGGCTTCTAATTGTCCTCCTGGTCTGTATCCATCAGTAGAGAGAGACACAGCGAGAATAGGGTCCATATCAGACTTCTTTTCAGATGTAACCCCAGTACGTCAGAAGATGCTTGGCATACAGAGGTGGAGATTAATAGAATAGAGAGAGATTCAATCCTCACCATTGCAGAACCAAGGCAGAAGATATCACAATGTGCTCACTGAAATATAAATTCAATCCACATACACACACACACACAAAAAAAAAAAAAAACCAGAAAACTTTTCAAAAAGACACTTGTGCAATTACAAGGTCTTAACTAAAAAAGAAAAACATATTTGATTAGTGAGAGTCCTAAATGTACAGGGCTCTTTGTAAAGTGTGTTTATCAAATCTTAAACTACCTTAACATATATGAATCTGATCTTGCTCAGAAAGGAATCTAAAGGAGTCATATATAAGAGGCATCTTCCCCTTAAATATCTTCTCTTTTTCAGAACTTAACTGAAACATATTTCTTCCACACTGTTTGCCTATACAACTATGTCTATGACAATGTGGACATATTAGAGTCTTAAAAAGATAACTTGTAAAAATTAGGTAAGAATTACTCCTTGCTGTTCATTATACAGAACTCCTACTCATTTGACGAATATGATTAGAACAGATTAATGCTAGCACAATGCCTGACACCGATTAGGTGACATAGCTTTTTAGTATAAAGAAAATGTGATGGAGTTAGACAGCTGTCAGTTAGAATCCTGGTTACTCTGAGCGTTTTGGCCTAACTATCTTTAAAATGGACATTTTAAAAATAGTGTCTGTGTCTCAGGGTTATTGTGATGATTAAATAAGACATTAAATCACTGTTAAATTCCCTTAAAGAATGCACATAATAAATAGGCTCTGAATAAATACTACTGTCCTCCCCTTCTTAGGCAAGAATGCCCCCAAAAGTGTGCCTGAAGTCCATTCTCTGCTCAGATCCTCGTTTTGAGCTATAATACACATTTCTGAAATGATAAGGGTAACCCATTCCCTGAGAGTTTGTTAGAATCCAGACAGGGTACAGGTGCTTTGAAATATTACTTCCTTCAAAATCCAAAATCATTTGAGGTCATACGTATTAGAATCCCCATTTACGGAGGTTGAAACAAGGTACAAGGAGGTGACAGTAGAAGCTATGAAATGGATGATAGACCAAATTTTCAGGAAAATGTTTTGGTAATCACTTAAAAGCACCAAAATCTTCCCACTAGGAAAGGTTTGTTGCAGTACTTCATCTTTTTGACAGGGCTACTATTTTGGAAGACATAGGGAAAGCACAGAAGGTAGTATACATCTAGATATCAGCAAAGCGTTTTACGAAGTTAAAGACATAAACAAGGAAGAAAACATGATAAGGACAGTGATTAGGAAGCGTTGATCTTGACACAGAAGATGCTTAAATACTGGTTGAGTCCAGAGCTGATATTCAGTCTACACACAATGCCATAGACATGCCAGCTATTTACAGCTGGTCTTTCTCCTTAATGATCACTGCCCAAGTCAGCAATTGTTAAATGTTTTGAATATTACACCAATTGAATAAAAAAAGAGCTGCATACATATTTTTTCTGTGCATAAAATTTGATATAAACTTGAACATTTTAAAATTTTGATTTCTAATTTCAACAGATAAAACACGTTCAAATCCATGTGTTTTTATCTCAAGTTAGAAATTTAAATTTTCAACTACAGGATTCACAACCAATTAAAATTCATGATTTGGCTTGCATATGTTTTCCTAGACTGTTTTTATTAATTATACATAAAATAGAAACAATGTCACGTACTCTTATCTAGTTAATGCTACTTCTGAAACTCAACCAAGTCATGTGCTTGAAAGAATTTTGAGTGCATCAAGGCTGGATAGATAATGCAATTTATCAATCTGTAGCAAATGCTTTTCCATAGCAGAATTTATTTCAAATAAAAATATTATTTTAAATAGCATATTTTAGAAAGTTGCATACAGGGATGAAGAAAAATACTCACAGAGGGAATTTCCTGCACCTAGATTAAGTTCATCTTTGGTTTCTTCTCCTTCCCCATGGAGTTACCCACCTTGGGTGCATTTCTCTCCCACAGTACTTCCAGCAGAGAGGGAACGGGGCAAAGAAAATGAGGGATGCTCAAATCAGTCTTCATAGCTTTCTGATAGGAGTGCTGGTTAGAGGTTCAGGGGCATTACTTACAGTTTGGACGTGATATATAGCATCCTGGTGTCTCACTGAGATTTGGTTCTTACAAAGGAAATGAAAAGAGTGCTTCTAGGTTTTATATTCCTACAGCTTTCCTTCCTACAATATTCCCATGCAAAAGAAAAACTTTTTGAACCTTGGCAATATCTTCTAGTACAGATAATGACAATTACTTAAACTGCATTTAAAAAGTGCTGAGTAGTTGATCCCAGTACCTAATGATGTTACTTATCTCCTCGGAGTCTGATTGACACTGAAAATAATAAATTAGAACAGAAAATGATTTTACGAGATCTATTGGCTGATGGGCAGGCTGAGTATAATATCCTCCATTACACTTGTCATTGAATTCTGTATGGTTCAGATCTGAACAAGGAAGGCAGGATTGTACTGTGGTTTCATGATTTTTATCTTCAATCACCCATCTCTCAAACATATAAAATTAATTTTCCTACTCAAAAATTCAGGCGATATAAAATCAGGACCAAAAACATTTTTTGTGGTGATGCAAACATTACATTGGGCAGCCTATTGAAAAGGCAAGAGTGAAATTATAAAGCAAAAACTGTCATTCCTGGCTTAGTGAAGATATAGCTTCTGAGACAAGCATTTCCTTCATCTGATTTAGTAAATTTATAAATTATAAATCAATAAGCTATACTTACTGAATCATTGGGATCCATTTGGAAAATAATTTCAAGAGTGCCGTATGCAACGCTATCACATATAAGACAATAAAGTCATAGGTTTGCTTTAAATGGTTAGCAAACCAAAATGAATTTTTACAATTATTTACAAGACCATTGGATGGTTAAATTTATACCACAAGTTTTTTTCTTTTTTAATTTTGGTAAATCATGGTAGATTTGTTCTTTGAGTTTTGGAGGAGAGGAAAAAAATGAAGTTCAGAGAAGAAGTTTAAAATATTACTTTCTATTTTAAGTAATGTCTGTGAATCATTGAGGATGATTTTTAATTTTGATTCATTCAGTGAGCTCTCCTAATGCAATGATTTTCTCCATGGAAGTCCTTAACCACAGTGGCCATTTGCAGCTGATGATTTTTTTTATATAAATAATTTATAAAGCCACTATACACTTATACTTTTACACTGAAAGAGAGAGAGAGAACAGAATTGCATCTTAAACTCTATTTACAAATTTACCTTGGCAGGCCCTCTTACTGCCAATAGGAAACGATGTTGCATATTTAATTTGCTCTTTTGTTACAACGGGGCTTAGGTTAGTTAATTTCAATTTTCGATTTCAAAAGCTATCAAATATGGCTCAGATGAGAAATCAATTTTTCTCAGCTGCCTCTGTTTTTGTTATGGGAGGCATCTCATTGGCTGAAGGTGAGCCACGTGACATGGCATGAGATTAGTTCACCAGACCCTGTGTTGCTGCCACCTCAATTACTGCCTGCCTCTTGTAATTTAGCCTTATAACACCTAATTTCAAGACAGAACTCATATTTAATTCATGAAAGCTTCCACAAGAGTAATTGTGAAATAAATTGCCATAGAAGATATCCATTTGTGACTCATTTTAATTTTGTATGCTAGTGGCATGCTATTTATTCTACTTGTTTAACACTTTAGCACAAACATTTTTTTTTAATATTGAACTTTATGCACTGATAGCTGCATACTTTGCACCATTTTCCCACATTACATCATCTCCTTTACTGGGATTTCCTTTCACAAAAGTTTCACCCAGTGATATTTCCGAAGATTGTTAAAATCAAGAACTTATAATCTCCTAATTATTGAATGTATTGTTATGATCTGCATAGAACTTTAAAAGTAGCAACTAAAATCACAAATGACAGCAGATAAATGGTAGTTAGATGACAAGGATCATTCATAGGGCCGAGAAATAAATAGAGTTTAATTTAAATAATATTTTAAGCAAAGGCATTCATTAGACATATTGACATTTTCATTTCAACATTGATACATATTTTAAAATTCTTGAACCAAAACATATATATTTCCTGTGTATACACACCATTTTGTCCTTTTCCTCCCTGTTGCTATGCCAACAAGGTGGGTGAGGCCTTCTCAACTGCCAAACTCAGCTGTCATCCCTTCACCCTAAAAGCCTTATAATTGCTTTTATTTGCATACGACAATTAGGCAGGATGGCTCACAGCGAGAAAAACCAACCTTTCTCTCCCCAAGTGCACACAACGCCAGCCTGTAATTTATAAAAGATACGCGCCATGTGGTGGAGCACTAAAATAGAGTGATGAGTCCTTTCATCTGATTGTAAGCCATTAACAAAAGAAAACATCCCCTTTCAGGCTATAAAAAATGCCTATCTGGTGTGAACCTGCAAAATCACAAAGTGCCCCCCTCCCCAATTCCCCCCACATAGACCCTTCACATTCATTATCACATTGAACTCAAAAGGAGCTCTGGTAAAAGAGTTACATTTGGGTGTTTATGAGTAATGGGGTGCAAATAAAATCCACACTGGGCTTAAATTGCATCCAGTGCGGTTGGTATTTGGGGATAGATTTCTTTTTCTTCTGTTTCTTCTTCTTCTTCTTCTTTAAAAAAAAAAAAAAAAAAACCAAACTTGTTTTGCATTGCATTGCATGTTGAAATGTCATATTAATATAGTCGTTATTACCCTTTTTCTTCGGGGAAACCATGACAGGATTTTCCAATCAGCATTCAGGTCTGTGAAAGCTCAAGTCAGGAGGAATGTGGATGGTTTAAATCATCCTCTGTTTCGGTTTTCAAAAGGTCTTCAAAAATTAGTGTCTAGTGTAAAAGGTCAAAACATGGTTGGAAATCATTTCAGTGATTTATTGTCATCATTTTTTCTCATGACTTTAATTCCAGTTATTAAGATATTTTAATTTTATTCTCACAGGCTGCATCAAATCTAAGATAAAATTTTAAACAGATTTCCTTTTGAAGCAATATTTTAAGTGACCAATTAGACTGTAGGGTTTTTCCACCTTTTTCTCAGAGTTTGTACCATTAGAGACCTTTACTTTACAGAATGAGCATCAAATTTGAACTTCATTTCTTCTAAATTGTCCCGTTTGTAAAACTATTATTCAGAACACTAGAATTGTGACCTATTTTTTTCTCCAAGAATCTTTTAAAAGGCAATCAACACTCCATTTTTATTCACCATTTGCTGAATAAATATTGATCATATAGGCAATTTGGGTCCAGGATCTGCAAATGGATATAACTAATCACAAATCACTCAGCGACGTGTCTATTTTTAGACCATAATTATAACATCTTGAAACATTTTATCTAGATTAAGAACTATAACAGAGTTTTTATTCAAACACATACATGTAAATTTTGATGAAAAGAATTTGCTAAAGCAACAAAATATAAAACTAAATAGAAACACAGGAGACACTTCAAAAAGCAACAGTGACATTAAGACCGGAGCATTGGCTGGTCAAAAAAAGTCAACTTGCTTTAGAAAATTATTAAAGTAAGGATATAAAATTAAGAGACATGCAAAAATGTCACATGAAGGTGATAAAAGACATAAGCAGCAAAGCATAAAAAAATAAATAATTAAAACACCAGTGAGCATGTGAAAATTGCTGACCTTCACCAATAAGGAAAGAAAGACAAGTTTTAGAAAACTTTCAGTCTCAGTGTTTACATATTAGAATGTAAAGATTTAAACAGTGATAATGCCATGTTGACAAGGACGTGGAGTAACAGGATCTTTTATAAAGTCCATAGACATGTATGTTGTTCCTACTTTTCTAGAGGACAACTGGGCAATATGCAATGACATTTTAGATGAGTGTGCTGTTTGATCCAAGAACTCCACTTCTAAAATTTATCCTAAGGTAAAAATCAGAGAAGAATGTGTTAAAATAAGTTATATTATACTCCTATGGTGAAATATCATGCAACCATACAAAAGTTGGTATAGATCTCTTTGTTTTACATGAATATATAAAAATTATAAATACATACCTACATTTATGTATATATACATATAGGTGTATATCTAAATGAAAAAAGAATAATATGTAATATAGTATTCCATTCATGTAAACATACACTTACATATAGAGACGTATATAGAGACATATATACACACACATACATACACACACAAGGAGTCTGAGAATCTGTCACAGCCTATTAAGAATGATTTTGTGGTACAACTATGATGGGCCTGTAAGTTTTCATGTGTTGTTTTAATTTGCAGCAAATAACCATTTTTAGGGAAAAGGCACAGTCATGAGTAGACTTTCAATGAGTAGTCTTTTACTCCTTAGGGCAACATGTACTCAAACTTTCCCAACATGGCTGTTTCCTTTTTCTTTTATCCCTTCTAGAACCACTATTTGCTTTCCTGCCCTCTTCCCTAACTCCATCTCCAGTCTGCTGTTTCCCCTTTATCTGTTATAACTCCGGTACCAAAATTCTCATTTTAATAAAATTTATCAATATAGTAAAGATTCATCGGGAAAGAATAAGATGGTTCTGTAAGGATCTAGAAACTTGGTACTTCCATCCACAGTTATTAATATTAATTAAGAAATAAGGAAAGGTATCAACATGTCCATTTCCTAGGGAATGTCTCCATTTCTTCTTTGCATATGAAGAAAAAGCAGACAACTCCAAAGAACAGCAACCCTGCATGAAAATTTGGCTGTACTGTTGTCCTGTGGAGTAACAAAGCCTATTTACTCTTGGGTTTCCAGCATGGTTATAGTAAGTGCTGAATAAATAGTTGTTGAATCAATGGGATGCAACCGAAAGCAGGAAACTTCACAGCTTACGTGATTCTATTTGTGCTAGATTATAGCAGAGGTATGGGTAACCTTTAAGAATTAAACTACTAGTTACCTCTCACTGGCAAAGTGAAGAGGAAAGCTCAACTATTTTTCTGGGTAAGTCAGCATACAATCATTTAACCTTTTACACAGAAATCCTATGTGCTTGAAACAAATATATTTTACAAATGGTTTGGTTGTGCCTTGCTGCACTGTTTATTTCCTCATTCTTGCTCTGGGTCTACAAAATTTTAGGACCCCCCTCCAAAAAAGAATCCAGACAAAATTAATAGTCAGGAATTCACTCTTATTAGAAACATAGATTAAAAATTGCAATGCTATTAATGCTTGAAAAATATATTCTGCATTTCATTAACATGCATATTATACACGAATGAAATTCCTTAAAGTCAAAGGAAGCCTAATATCCTAATTGATTAAAAATGTATGTAGCTTTTAAGGTCTTCCCTTTCCCATACAAAAGATTCATTTCTTTTTCCTTTTAATTTCACAGGACACACAGAATATGGTAAATTGTTGGGAAGACAGGATCTGATGAAAAGTTTTTTTGAAGACAGCTCTAATGTGTAGCATAAATACATTTATTGAAGGAAAATATAAGAAATTGGATAAAAGCAAAATATGTGGGATGAAATTTTCTAAGATTGTCTCTAACGTATACTTTCACAAGTCAATTGATTTATATCCCTTTGGGCTCCATTGCTCCATTTAAAAAATAATGACATATGTACATCTTAAGGACACTGTTGTGTTACTGTGGCTTTATTGTGCAACTCAGAGATAAGGCAAATATTCTTCTTGGAATATAAGAAAAAATATAATAAATGAATGTATTTGGAGAAAAGGCAAATTCTTCATCTGCATTTCATATAGATTATTTATTATTCTTTTTTTAAAAAGTTTTCAAAATTGTAACTATTATTTTGAGAAACTCTGCATACATTTTGTAATTTTCCCTTATCCTTGAGTGTATCATTCTTGAAATGAAAATACGCATGAGAAAAATGCTTTATGGGGCAGCTGAATTTTGTCTATTGTCTGCTTCTTCTAAGCTGCCTTTCATTAGTGGCTGGAGCCCTGGAAGATGGGAATAGTGACTCAGTGAATATTGACTGCCTCGGAAATACAAAAATCGTCTCGCTTTCCATCCGCAGAGTTATAGATACCCATTTCATCTTATTATGTGTCCTATGTCTAGAAAAGATATATAAAATTTATCCCACAACAGTGAGTGCACAATTATGAGGGACCATTACGTATTATTATTTTTCATTATTACTGTGGTTCAAATCAGATCATATCAACAGAGAAAGAGCTTACACTTTTCTTTTTCAAGGATAGACTTTGTAGTTTGTATTGTGATGAGATTTCTGTAGCAGTATTGGTTGGGAGAATGCCCTACTTAAATCACGGATCTTTTGGAAAAAGTGTCCAGGCAGAGTGTTGTACCTTTTGGCTGTAGTCTCTTTACAGGGCTTTCTTTCTTATCTCTTTTTTTATTTTCTCCCCACAGCTGTAATTAAAAGGAATCCATGGCTAAGAGATCTAAGTCTTAAATGAAATCTTGTACGGAGTGAATATGCGTGGGACGTTAATAACAGATTTGGAGATGGACAAGCAGAGGCTACTTTCTGCTCCCTTTTGTACCTCGGCCCCTGGTCCGTCAGCTGCAGAGTTGACTCTGACACTTTTAGGGAACAAAGTATCTCCAGCACTACCTCTCCCTTCCCACCCCCCACCTCAATTCAAACCTCATCTGAGAACTCCTGAAATGAAGCTGTCACTCAGGGCTGCTTGGGGACCTGTCAGCACAACATTGAGCCTTTTCATTTTGATGGGTCAGCCTGCAATCCCCTTGAAAGAGAAGTCCGTGCCACCGTGGTTTCTCTTTCCACAGGAATTCTGAATTCTAATGAAACTCCAAATCGCTCAATAAAGGCAGGGGCACGAGGAAGTAATCCAACGCAGATCTGAGTGAAATTTGTATTTTATCTTTTTTTCCCAGCCCATTATTCTAATCGCTTAGGTGGTTCACAAAGGCTTGGTTCGCAGGGCAGGCGCAAGAGGAATGAGGTGTCCTTTGTCCTGACGCTACACTGAGATTAGGTAGCAGCTCTCTGAAAATGAAAGGCCGTGGCTCAAATTTCCTTGGGTAAATATCCATCCACCTATTGTAGTTTGCACCTACAGTGCTACACATACATTTCTAATGTGTGCTGGGCTGATAGAGAAGACAGAAATTCATATTAATGATTTTTTTATTTTTCGTGTGTCAATGAAACTATCTTTCAAAAACCTCATGCAAACCTTTTGCCGTAAAATGAAGAAAATAGCATTGTTACTCTCTATGATCAGAAAGCAGCCATGCCTTGTCTATATCATCTGGACAGCATCACACAAATTATTATTTTCATTATGCTCTTTCAACAATGTTCACGTTTTTGAGATACGTTGAGTGCCATACATTGTTCAACCCCTGTCTTTTTTCTCTCTCTTTTTTTTTTGGAAAATAATTGATAAAACTTTGACAAGGAAGGCATTATTAATGTGATTGTCCACTAAATACTATTTCTTAGTGTATTTATATAGTGTATACTAGAATTATAATGTCAATTTATATGAAAAGGCAATTCCCTCAGAAATTTACCAATGATTTTTTTACCCCATTCCCAGTATATATGATATACATGTCATAGATATAGTATATATATTCCTAGCCCATTCAGATTGGCACTAGAAAGCTGTATTGATAAATAAGTAGGTATACATATATAGGTATACATTATCTATCTGTAGATATAGATGTAATGAAGTTGACTTTATTACTTTGCAACCAGCTGAACCCAAGTTAACCTCTGTTTTTATTATTTAACCTTCATGAAGAGCTAATGAGCAATATTTAAAATGTTACCATGTCCTTCCAACCTTTACAACTGTACAATCATATTTGAGTTACTTAAAACCTAAGAGCCACCAATCCATATTGTCTTCTTCCACTATGACACATCACCCTAAATATGTCAACTGCCTGTACTTTAACTGTCCAAAGAACATCTGTCATAACTGCAGCTGCTTCAGTGTCCAGACGTTCACGGTAATTTTCTCCCAGTTGATACAGAGAAAGCAACAGACTATTGCATATAAAACAATTCCTCCTTACCAATCTGGTTGATTTTAGTATGTATTAAAAGGAATATTTGAAAAAAGTATCAGAAATATTAAATTGTGATTTCTCTTGTAGTTTTTTTCCATGATGCATTTTATTCTATATGTGTGAACTACTGGAAAACAGTGAAATATCCTATAAAAAATTGAAATCTACCCTATAAAGGACGGAGAAAGAGAATAAGAGAAGAAAGAGAAAGAAAATCATGTTGTTTTAATAGTTTCTTTCTTCTAATCCATTCTTAGTCTAATATATAGAAATATTAGGATGAACAAACCCCGGGTAGTTTTAATTGTTAATCTCCATCAGACTGATTTACCATGGAGCTAGGCTTTACTGTATTTTTCTTACGGTTAATTATTGCTCGCTTCTGATTTTTGTGTGTGTGTGTGTTAAATGTTTATATACATATACTCTACCATAGACACAAAATGTCTCCCCTTTTGTCTTGATTTAGATTCAATCCCATATCGACTGTACACACACACCACACTGAGACTTGGGAGAACTTTAAAATTAGACACTATGGAGCTTTCAAAACTGTCAACAATAGATATTATTTTTTCTAAAACTACAGAAGCCACTAACATTGCCTGAGGCTTTATTTTATTATTTTGTGGTATTTTCTAAATATGAAGTATGAAGACCCAGTGGGGAAGTTTGTATTAGATTTTAGTTGTTTTATTTGCTGTGGCTCAAGGACAGACTTAGAAGGTCCATGCTCTTCAATCCCCTCTAAAACTCTACATTTTTTACTGGAGAGAGAAATTATAAACTGTTTTCTTTCATTGCAGGGATAAATGCCCAAGTCTGAAAGCTAAATAGTCAAACGTGACTAGCAATAGCTGTTTCACCATTGCTAACTCACAGCCTGTCTAATTCTACTCCTGGGTGGTTACCCTTCTTCAGAATTGAGGTATACTGGGTTGTCCATTTTAATACTTACTTTCTACAGCAGAGACAGATAAAATACGGAAAAATTGTACTGTGGCACAAGCTAAACTAAAAAGAAAAGTTTACTTGAAACACTGACCTTTGTGTTTATATATACAGAAGAGTGTCAGCAGCTGAACTTTCACAGCTTGTTGAAAAAGAGTCATTGTCTACTACCTAGGAATTCACTTGTAAAGTTTTTCAAACATTTCAGATGCAGAAAAACATTGCCAGTTACTGGTGCAAAATACAGCAGTTCATAAAATAATATTCACATACATTAACCATGCAAAACATGAAACTATGTTTATGTTTAGCTTGGGTAATTCTTCAGATCAATATTTTAATGTAGAGTTGCTTAAACTACCCAAATACAAACTAGGCTAAAAACAGACTTTGATAGCAAAAGCTTAAATTTGACAAACCCACTTGCTCCTGGATTTTACATTTAACCACAGGATTAAAATTACATGTCTTTGTCCTAGAGTAATAGTAGCTCTTGTTATAGCAATTGAGTTAGGCTTTCAGGTCAGCTTTTCAGTCTGGAAGTCTGGATCCACGTTTGACTTTCGTGTCTACTATTGGTCTAAGTCATGTGTTCCACAGAAGGTAGTTCTGAGTTTTGAGAAATGCCTTATGCAATGAATTCATTGAGGTAGAAATGTACCTGCTCGCACCCGGGGAGCGGAGGAGCCCACATTGTTTGTGAAAGCTCATGTCATTGTCAGAGCAATTTTTCTCTAGGAAAACATGTGCCAAAAGCTCTGAACATGTTATATTATATGTCTTCAGGAGGTTTATTTCTTTAGTTACTGCCTGGTACTCTACCTTATCCCAGCTTTGCCTCCCCACTCCACCTCCCTTTGGTAAATCAGTCAAAATTCCTGTGGGTTTTGACTAAGTGTTCCAACTGAAGGCCAGAATTCTAGACAACCCAGCAATGAGTTTCAATCCGGCAGGACACACACTTCACCCTGAGCAGGAAGTCTGCTGGAGGCGTTCTGCCACACATGCCCCAAGGAAGCAGGCAGGATGCTATGCTCCTGCTTCTTAACTCTTGAAATAAAAGAAACTGGCCCATTCCCTACCCAATGTACCCCCTCGTAAGAAGAAATGAGAAAGTGCTGGGGAGTGTTTTAAAGCTGGAGACAGAAGATGCCATGCAAGTAAACAGTAATTTTATTAATTGCCTTGAAATAGAAAATGTTGAGTTTAAATCAATGCTACTTTCTTCAGAGTAAACACTAAATATAACATCCAAAGCGATATGGTTAAAATTAAATTGCAGTTGCTTTTCAAGCTGGTGAGATACAATTAAAAATAGGGGATATTGCCAAATCTCATTTACTGTTTTCTTTCCTGTGAATAATATCTGTACATTCAGGTCTTCATTACACTTCTCAATGGCATAGGAATCCCACTGCATCTGCTTATTCTTGATTTTTATCAATGGGAAAAAATTATTAAATTCCCTTGCAACATTAAACACCACAATAATATACACTAGAGCTGCTGCAGAAACCAAGAACCCTGCTGTCATCCTCCTCCTCTGCTTCTCCCCCCTCCAACTCTAATTGTGTGTGTGTGCGTGCGCATGTGTGTGTACATACGTGTGCGTGTGTATGTGTGTGTACATGCGTGTGCGTGTGTATGTGTGTTCTTACTCTTGGGCTATAGTGTGCCATGTGGCTGTCCCTGACTGCTCACAGTATGGCAAACAGCACTGAATGGGTTAATTGGCATTTTAAAAAGGTAATTGTAAAGTGTAACCGGCAGGGCTATCACCAGAATTGGGAGGTAGAATGTAGGTCTCCCACCCACTGGAGACTCTTACATCTTGAAGAGCAGGCTGAAGACAAAAGCGATGCTACTGCTGTTTCTTGATTTTCCCTTTCAGCTGCAACAGCTAACCCCAAATGCTCCCTTTTAAATTTACTGTATCAAGCCAGTAGTTACAGAAGAGTAGTATGTGCTCTGTCCTGACTATAGAATTACCTTGGGATTTGATTGTAGCGTAAATATGCAGTAAATCATTACATGCGTGGGGTTTTTTAATCACGCGTAATGTATATACACAAAATTTGTTCAGAAAAGGACTACAAAAGGACTGGAGTCTCAAAGAGACCAATATATTTTAAGACATTTCCATGACTTGTAGTGTGAAATCTAAAATTTTTAAATGGGTTTTTAAACAGGTAATTGTAGCACATACATAAATGCCATTTACTGCAGATCATGATTACCAAGAAATAGAGATTCAACTGCCACAGAGTGTCTGCCGCTGGCACCCAACGTAAGTCCTTGGTTTAACTTTCACAAGAAAGTGTTTCATTTGGTAACCAGAACACCTTCCATTACATTTGAATGGAAGAAAGGCAAGGAAATGGAACTACTAAAAGGACATTTCTAAATGGTATAGCACGAAAGGGGCTTACACCAAGATTAAATGTGCACTTGTCCAGGTTCACGCACAAATGTGCATAGACACGCTCGACCGTAAACTCCCTGAAGTCAAGGACTATGTCTTCTTCACCTTTCTATGCCCTGCAGTTCTCAGCTCACTGCTGTCAATATACTAGGTGTGCAAGAGATATTGTCAAAGTCAATGAATATGTGAAATGGAACAGAATTAGAAAAGAATCATTGACTTAAAATAAATATTAAGGACTGTGAACTTTGGCCACACCAAAATGGGGTAGAGGATGGCCTCCTAGCTATTAAGAAAACTACAGTAATTCCAACTAAAGAGGATTAAAATTAAGTATCCAGTAAGAATGTATTTTCTTATGATAATACTTTTTCATCAGGGGCCTTATTCTTCCCTTGATGTGGAAGAAAGGGTCATTATCAAAAGACAAAAATCTCTCAAACACGTGATGGATCTTTCCTACAGAAAAAAGAGATGATACCGATCTGCATCTTAGCCTTCAGCGTGCTCACGCACACCCTGTTCCATTATCCTACCTGCCTTTCTCCCAGCAGCCCAACTCTGAGATTTTTGGCTTGAGAAAAACCCATCACCCTCCGTATTGCTTGAGTAGCACCGTCACAGTCCTGGCAGCACGTGAGCACGACCCGGTGCTCTGTCAGTCAGAACGCGGAAGTCTGGGCATCGCCACACGCTCACACGTGTGCACACGCGTGCACACGCACTGTCACACCGTCCCACCGGGAAACCGAATTGGCTTCCCCCTCTGCAGCAGCCTGCGACAGGGCAGGATCCACCCCAGCTCCAGCCTTCTCTCCTGCAGGCAGCTTCCCTCGCAGGAGAAACGAAGTAGGGGGCATTGCAAAGGATCAGTACCTCTTCTGGTGCGAACAGAAGGGTGAACAGAATTGTATTCATTTTGGACTACGAAAACTGCTCCTTTTTACCTCACCTCCTTGCTATTTATGAAAGAAATCCCAATTAATACTCAATTAGTATAATTAGCACCAATTTACTGTGACTTTAATAACTTGGGATAATTTCATTTAATCTAGCTCAGATCCATAGCCAATATTACAACAATAAACAGTTGCATTCTTTTTTTGGACCAGCGTAGATGTATTTGCCCACTTTCCTTAATAGAAATTCATTTCCAAATATGCCGCTGTCCTCCTAGCAGGTATGCGTTTGAATGGTTTCCGGTGGAATTCTCCTGTCAGCATCCTAGCACACGTGGATTGTGGTTTCCCCTTTTGCCTTGTGCATTTTTACTTACTTGTGCCCAGGCCTAATGCAGTATAATTGAAACAATTTTATTGTCTGGAGCTATTCATTCTAATGTTTCAATGACAGAAAATACTGGTCAATTTGACAAGTTAATATGACTTCAGTGGTCGTTTGAACTCCTTTAAGCCATTGGGTGCTAAAATTGCTTGTCACCTCTTTTCACCTGCAAACGAAATTCAACCAGTATGTGAGATTGGGGGTGGAGGAGGGGGGTGGGGAGGTGGAGAAAGTTTTTTACTGAGAAGCGGCTCTGTCAGGGGCAAGTTTTGATAATTGATAAGACACTGCCCCTTTTTCCAATGGCGGGATCTCTCTCAAAAGCGGCACTTGACTCTCCCGTCCAGCCACCTTGATTAAAAGCCCCTAAACTTTGTGTCTTGTCTCATATGCAAAAGGCTTGACCAGTCACAGCTCTCCCCTTCTGAATATATGAACACTGTCCTTAAAAATACTGACTTAGTCACTAAGGAATCAATGTGAGTCATTTATTCGGGATGGCACTGAAAGGTCATTCTCTAAAACTTAAGCAGACACGTGTGACCCAACAGCCACCGACAATGCCGGTTCTAAATTTCCTGCTATTAATCCAATCTCATAGAACAAGATCCCAGCAGTAACAGCTTTGCAGGTAAGCTATTTTAGAAAAAGGAATTATCTTTTTCTGCATATTTCTGAACCATTCTTGGTGACCTTAGAACAGGTTGCTTTAAAGAGAATGTTTTAAATAAGTGTATACATAACAAAAAATCCACTTTCTCAATTAAGTAGCTTATGAATTTGTTTTACCTAAATAGAGTTCAGATTGCATTGTGGGACTCCGTATCATTCTTTCTATATTTTCCCAAAGAAACCCTGAATTCTAATGACATCAGTGAAGGCCTGACCAGTGTACACTACCTATTCTTACAATGGCAAAAGCTTTTCCTGTGATTCAGGATACAATTTCTTCTTGCAAAATAACTTTTAAAATTTTGCATTCTTCTTGGGGGGAATTAAATTTAACTTCATTTCCTTGGTTAGCTGTCTCCCCTCGTTCCCCTAATTTTAACCAGGCTCAACTTCTAGCATGGTGTGATAAATAAAGATAACCTGTTTCCACTTTCCATATTTCATTGTGTGGAGTTCTGCGTTGGCCAAGGCTCGGCACCTTGTCTTTAATCTTATCACTTTGTCTTCTAAGGCTTTCCACTCTTTTGCATTGGAAATGTACCCTACTTTACATGATCAACACATGTACTTCTGCTCACTCAGGACATGTAAATAAGCATGTAAATAAGTCATGAAAAGCATGATGTTTCAACTAGAAAAGTCAAAACAGTTCTTCGAAATTCTAAAATGCTTCTTCTGCACCTCTGATGTCGTTCCAAAAAGATAAAATCCAGTTTAAATTTGTACAAAGAAATAAGCAGAATAGATTTGTAACTTCCTCCACTCCCAGCCCACACAGCTGCAATCTGGTCTGTAAATGGATGTTTTAGATTCTATAATCAAGATTATCAATTAAAAACAATTTGATGAGACTCTTAGTATTTAGACCATGATGTTATCTTTGCCCGGATAGAGGCTAATGTTTTGCCCTTTAACATTTTTTGCTTTTTCTTGGTGCTTCTCAGACCTTCAGCATGGGAATATTTATGCCAAAAATGGTTCCTCAGAACAGAAGGTGGCCTAATTATTAAAAGGAATGGCCTTCCTGCCTGTGATGATCTGTCTATTTGTGTATAAAATTCTATAACTGTGAAGGCCCTCATGCACTGCGGAAGGGAAAAATCAAAGTATTCAGTCAAGTTACATCAGAGACATTACACGAGAAGGGAAGCATAGTTTTAGAGCCCCCAGAATTCTTGACCAAAGAAATAGTTAGTCTCAGGTCTCCATCAAAAGAAAGCGGCGTCTGTGTCTTCACTAGCCTTTGCTGTGATATCTCGCCCTTAGACTCAGAGCAATCAAAAGTCACGTTCCAAAAAAAAAAAAAAAAAAAAAGGCTATCCCTTTAAAATTAGATCATCACTTTGTATTAACATGCAGAATGAGTTGTCAATTGACCAAGCAACAAATGTACTTCCTCATATCCTCATTTTCACTTCTATCTATGAATATTTTAAAACCCTAATGTGCACTTGGCCATTTGGGTTTTAAGCGAAGACTTATCACAGTGTAAAACCCTTCATTTTTATCCCTTAGCTGAGGGCTTCTTTTTCCCTTTTCCAGGGTGTCATTAAAAATCTGATGCCAAGAGCCGGGACTTGGCAAGGTTTGCAATATAATTTGCAATCTGCAGTGTTTGCTGGCCAGCCCCCACCGGCCCCCCCCCTTTTATTTTTTTTTCCCCCTTACCAGCCTGCCTGCTAGAGTCAATAGGGGGCATCGCTCATCTGTCTAAAAGAAAAATAGCAGCATACTAATTAGAATTCTATTTGCCAGAAGCCTCGGAGTTGCTGTGCTTATAGATTTCAAGCTTCTTTTGTTTGAATTAAATTGCCAACTTTTTTTTTTCTTCCTTCTTTGCAGTAGCATGAGAGAGCGGGTGCCTTATTTGATTGAAGGGGGCTGGGGGGAGAAGGTTGCGAGCGGGAAGAGTCTTAGCTGTGGAAATGCTGTGGAAATGTCAGGGTTGTGTTTTAAAATGCCTGGTATGCTTTTCAGGGGCTGACTCCTGTCTTTCGAAGAGTTGTTTTGGGGGAGCTGGTGGGAAGGTGCAGAAGTTCAAAGGGCAGAGGCTAGCGCTGGAGCAGAGGCCCCCAGCCTGACGCTGAAATTCTGGGTGAAAGCTGACACCTTCACCCCGCAAAGCCAGATTCTTCATGCTCGGATAAAAACCCTGGGCTGGGATGACAAAGCTGGTTCATAATGGAACACACAGTCTCTCTTGCTCTGTTAAATATTCCTCTCGTGGGTGGGGGGGTGGAGCTGGCAGGACCAAGATGCAAGAAAAGAACGGTATTTAATAGTAGCCTGTTTTTATGACCCTTTCATAAAGTTCTCATGGTCTCTTTTTAAAATGTCTAAATTTCTCATGAAGAATTTGAAAACAATATTCATGCTCTGCTTCAAAAATTACACACAGCAGAAAATTTGGGGTTCCGGAAAAGTACCAAAATATTTTGCTGAGGAGCATACAATGATTCAGCATAATCCCATTGTCAGGAGTTGCCATTTGAGTCCTCGTGTATCCCTGAATCCTATAATGGCCTGAACTAAACAAATGGAAGGCTAGACCTGTGAATCCAACCCCACAGATACTTAGCAATTTGCCTCTGAACTAAGCTAATAGAAAGGCTCCCAGCAGCTCATCATTAAGTTAATTATCCTTTGAAACTCAAGAAACAAGAAACATAGACCCTATTGGATATTTAAGTACTTGGCAATGAAATTTACAGTCCAAATGCAATTGTCTATAAAATAATGAAATATTTCATATATGAATGTGTAAAGACAAAGTTGCATTATATATAATAAAATTATATTAACTGGTACAACATAAAGATTGAGGCTCTATCTCTATGATGTGGAGATTTTTTAAGTAATTTTATTATGAAGAAAATATTTTACTATAAAGCAAAAATGCTCATTTTTGCATTTGCACCATAGACATTGGGTCTAGCACTGGAGTACTATATCCATCTCCATCCTCCAATGAAATATGTCTCTTCCTGCCTATTTAAAGAGTATGATAGCTTGTCAAAGTGTGGAAAAACTTATGAGTTTAAAAAATGAGCTATAACCTCTATCCTTAATGCCATCTTTTTAGCTACTTGGGGTATTTCTGTTTTTCCTTATTATTAGACTGTCCAATTCAAGAGAAAAGGATGAGGTCTTATTTTAGTGGACCTGTGACTTGTATGGGAGCCAGTTCAAAGGTAATTATCTCAAAGAAATTTGCCGAACAGAATTTCTACCTGAACCGAATGTGCTTACAGATGTTAGTAACACATTCCTTGGAATTGACACATTTTAACTGAAATAATTTGAGGTCTGGGTTTTACCTATGCAGAACTTACTTTGTATATGTCTCCCAAAAGGCAAACATTTTAAGATGTTTAGAAATGATGATATCCTGTACTTGAAAGAGAATTTTTTAGTTATACATCTATTTCTTTCTCCTTCTTCACACTCCTTTTAATTTCTTCATAGCACTCAAAGCTGGAAAGCAACATATTGATGCTTACAGTATTGAGAAAAGCTCAGAGCCAACTCTACTCACATCTCTTTGAATTACTTTTACAATTCTAAGGCTCTAAGCGTCTAGTTCTCCTTTATCTGTTCTTGTTATAAAATGTGGCAGGAGGCAGAGTGGCAGAATGACCCACAAGATGGCACCTGTCACCAGGGGATTTTTCCTGCATTCTGCAGGCCAAATTTTGTTTGAACTCACTGTGGCCTCTGTCATAGCCTCAATTTCCCTCCACTCTTGGCCCTACCTTTTAATCCCCTTCGTGTAGGCTGAGGCTTTTTACCCAGCTCCTGAAACCTTCTCCTTCGAGAAGCGAGAAGCCGAAGTAAAACTTTAATTTGAAATCTGGGTTCAGAATTAAGCAGCAGCAGCAGTAAAGGGGTACTGGATGGCGTGGTGCCATAGCAGCCTTCTTGTGCTTAGAGCCAGGGATGGAAATGATTGTTTTAAGACTTTGATTTTCCCTGCGGCATTGCCCTAACTCATACAGACTCTAGCCTAAAAGTGAGGAAGCTGATTGGAACACTAATGAAGCCTTAGGGTTTGGGTTTCTTTTAAGGCAAATGCATGACAAATGTCTGAAATGACAGTGTCTGGAGACTGGTCTCTCGTGTTTTAACCATAGCTAGAATTAAACACCTATCTATATATATTGTGTCCAAGTTCTTAGTTTGCAAAGGGGTCAAAAATCTAATATAGGGAAAAAATAATATCTTTGAAGAACCAACAGGTTTGAAAGAAAAAAGACTTCTCACTCAAGGCAACAAGTATACAAATAATTTTATAATGTGTTTGGCAAATGAGAAACAGTTTCAATTTCTCCAGCCACTAAAACTGTGCGATTTGGAGAAATCTGAATATCTAGAAATTCCTTAAAGAAATGATGAGATTTCGGTATATTAAATCAGTCAGCATGTGCAGAAAAGACTCGAACTGTGCCGGCCAAAGGTTAGTTTTATAATCAGAACCATAAAACATCTTTAAATGTTAAAGCCATTAACTTATTAATATAAGGATGAGGATGAATATTACTTTATCAATATTCTTTCAAATAAGTTCAGTTCGAATAACAGGGAATTTTTGTCTCATATTAACTAATTAGACTATTCAAAATAATTAAAAGCCAGGCTGGAAAAGGAGGAATAGTGCAGGCAAGAGCTAGGGAGGGGCAATGGCTGCATCTTACTCGGGTGATTCCAGGGAAACTGACAATGTCTCTGGGCCGGCAGCTCCGCCTCCCTCTGCCTGTCTGCACCCCTGCCTTACTGAGGCGGAGAGGCAATAGAAGAAGCCTGCCACCAGTGAGACACAGTGACCCATTGCGTGACAAGCCCCAGCCTCTTCCCGCAGCCCCTCGGGCAGGGACTGTGGGCTGCCCACGGTTCCACTGGCTTCTCTCGGCATTTCAGCAATGGCGTTAAAAAGGGTCTTGAAGCCTTGTAATTAAACTCGCTGTAATGAAACAAATCAGAGAAATGCGTTGCATGTCAAGGACAGCAAACGTTTGTGCTTTTTTATAATCTTTTTTTTTTTTAATCATTGTCATTTCCCTGTGTTTCCTGTGTGAACACCAATACATCTGCTTCTTTTAACTACCTTCCTACTCTCTTGGGAGTCATTTTTAAGGTCAGCCAGTACACATTAACCGTGCTTCGAGTAAAAATTTACTCCTTATGATAGAAATGACAGGCCTATACAATAACACATGAAAAAAAGTCATTCATTATTTATTTTTAAAAAGCAAAAGCAATGGGCTATCTTTTTGCACATTACACAAGGGCTATATGAACACTCTTCTGTGTGTGTGTGTATGTGTGTGTTTTATTGCAGAAGTACTATCTCCTATAATGTCTCCTTGCTTTTTTGATTATTTTAGGCTTTCTGCACTAGAGGAATAAAAAAAATTAACATTTTCACAGCACTCAAATGGAATATCATTGATATCTTTGCCTTCAAATTTGCCTCCTGTTCACTTCCCGTGTTTGATGCTGTGCATCTCCCGGCAAATGAATGTTTTCTTTTCTTCCCTGAGAGATTGAACTATGCAAGGAAAGGGAGGGGCGGGAGGAAGAGGCACAAGAAGGAGAAGCTGAGATCCTTACTGTGTGTGCATTTATCTGGCTCTAAGTAGGACTTGAATATAATTCGGTGAGACACTCCTTTCCCTTTTGAGCTGGGCACAAAAACAAGCTCATGAAATCAAACAAGAGGGCAAGAGCTTATCTTCCCCCAACAAATTTATCAAGAGAGAGTTTGTGGTGGGCTTATGAAACTGTCATGGAGGGACAAGGTAGAGATCAAATGTACTGTTGAGTAAGGAAACGAAGCACAAACTTTGCCCAGAGCTTGGGGACAATGATGCTCAAAGATTAACCCACCCTCTCAATTAACACCTCACATGAAAATCCCCACAAGGTCATGGGATCTGTGCTTCGGTGCGGTCAATCAGCGCCGCTCGCCTCCATACAAACTGAGATCGAATGCAGAATTAACACTGGTCCCCAAGCCCTCGCTCACAGACTCACGTCAGATTAAGCCCTTGCACAGAGAAGATATGAAAAGCATTTCTAATTAGGGTCTGAGGTTACTGGTTGAAATGCAGTTGAGCAGTCTACCAACCATTCTTCTCCTTTTTTATAATTTTAATTAAACTCAGATACTATTTAATTCCTACCTGCATAGATTTAGTGCTACTTGAATGCAAACCTGATAAAGAATACTCCTGATCCCCACTTAGCTGCCACAAGGACTTATTAAAGAGGGGGTGACTGTCTCCAAGATCTTCCAGGAGTCCCTTCGCAATAATTACTTTTCTATCAAATGAAAAGCATAATGTTTTTCCGTAAATAGGTTTTTTTTTCCCTGTGAAACTTTGACTTCTCTACTCTCTTGACAAAATTGTAATTATAACTTCACTGTAGGGGTTACTTTACATCGGGTTAGCCATTAGGATGCTTTCTCTGGCACACTAAAGCTCTGTTTCCTCCTGGCTTACAGAAACTTGAGATGGGCACGAGAGAATATTTCGTACAAATGTATCACTAATTAGATGTGGCTGTGTTGCTTCTGTATTTAAAAATGCTATTGACCAGACCCTACTTGAATTATTAGGAATTCCACGGTGTGTCTGGGTCCTTCTGCCATTGTCTGATTAGTAGTCTAGAGCCTTGGTACCAATTTTTAATATCTGCAGTGACCCCAGAAGCCTTAAACAACATCTTCAGCATACTAAAGGCTTGTTGCTCCAAAGCACAGGCCTGAATAATTCAGGATCTGTGACGGCAATATTGCCCTTATGAAAGCATTTGGGAAACTTTGGGATTCTAGAATCTGTAATGCTTGCCTCTTTTCCATGGTCTTTCTATTTCTCAGTGGTGGTTTCAAATAGCTACTGCTTCAAAAATATTGTTTTAAAGACTTATATAATAACGATATCTAAATTTATCCAAATGATTTCCCATTTTAAGTAATTGTAGCAGAACGACAGCTTAACCTAGTAGCATTGCACAGGCCTAAAACCTCCCTTTGACTACATAGAAATTAAAACACATTCTCATGTTTGATTTCTTTTAAATTTATTTGCCATTTTTAAGAGTGGAAATAGCAGGAAAACAGAATGTGTTATCATTAGATAATCTATTTTACATTTAAGGAAAGACATTTTGAATAAATGATATGTGAAGAAACATGCTTTAGATTTTTACTGATTGGATATCAATCTAAACACAAGATATGCTAAAAGTTGGGATCTTAGAATTACTGAAGAGCTTTAGGGACCATGAAATCTAAAATTTTAAAAGACGAGCTAAAACTTTTTTTCTCTCTCTTTCTGCTCTTCATGAGCCATTGACTACAACTCAGAAGCACCACAAATGGGTCAGACTCTCAAGTAGTGAACTTATACGTTGGCACCGTGGCGTTGGCGGGGGATGTTCAGTGCTGTTTACAGCAATGTTCTGGCAGGTGCTTCAGACTATGCTACCAAGGACTCACTCTCAGAACAAGCATTTTGTCTGCGATGGAGGGCACTAGAGCTGCTGATCTGACGCACATTGGGTCATTGGGTCAACCGTAGGTTTCACACTGATCTAGACAGCCAGTGCGAGGACATTCTGTGGGGTAAGCAAACGTTGCTGTGGTAGTTTAACACTGTCTTCTCAATGTTTCTTTCCTGGTCCCCTTTTTCTGTCCCCACTGTCACAGTCTGAGTCCCTCTTTATTCATCTGTCACCTGGATCATTGCAAGAGGCTAATAACTGGCCACCCTCCTTCTAATATCTTTCTCCTCTGTTACAATCCATATTTAGCCAACGACACCAACTGTATCTGTGCATAACCTTTCATGGTTCCCATCCCCTACAGAATGAATACCTTCCCATCTGTCCCCGACTTCCTTTGCAAACCATATCGCTTATACACCTCCATGAAGCTATTGCCTAACCCTACCAATGGATGCACAGAAACTTGAATACACCCTGAATTTTCCTACCTCAAGATTTTGAGGAGCATCACAGCAATGTGATAAAGAAAAAGCTAGCATGCTCATGCCTCCCACTTCCTAGCTGGGTGACCGCAGGAAAGTTACTGAACCTCTCTGATACCTCACTTTCCATATCTGTAAAATGGGAATAAGTATCCCGACCTATGCACAGGGTTGATGTGAGAAAAAATGGGTTAGTACCTGTGAAGGGCTTAGAATAATGTCTGGCACAGAGTAAGTACTTCATTATTGCTGTTTTTTAAAGATTACTCAAGCCACTCTCCCCTTGCCCAGAAAGTCTTTCTCTCTTGTATTTGCCTGTTGAAGACCCAGTATTCTTATAAGGCCAGTGTCTTCCAAGAAATCCTCCCTGGTACGCCCAGACAGGATGGAGGAACTCTTCCCCCCAACCCCCACCCCACCCTGGAGGCTCCTTCCAACACCTAAGACAGTCTGGCATTTATTATGGGCATCTAAGCTAGTCAGTAGTTCTCCAGCCGTATGCCACAAATCCCTAACAGCTGCCCTAAATTTCGATCAGGGATGAAATGTTCTCAAGCCGCAAGCAAAGACGCATGCTCATTCTGGGGATGCCGGACAGACCAGAACATGAGCTCCCGGAGGGCAGCCTGAGTCTGTTTCATCTTTGCATCTCCCATAGCTCCAAGCACAACTCTGTGAGCAGAGCAGATGCTTAGTAAATGTTTGTTAAATTAAATCTCAGGCAATTTGCTTCGATTTACTTAGAACTCCCTGGGTAAGTAATCAGTTCCTATACCATTCAATGAGTTTTTAATAGCATTTACATTGGACTCGCCATACAGGTTAATCAGAACCAGCTCTCCTAACTCCCTTGCTTTAGATTCACGGATTTCAGACAAACAGACTCAGGTCAGTACCTTTGCCCGTCTTAACTGAGACTGGAACTGGATGGGGGAAGCCCTGACTGTACATGAATTTCTCTCCCACTTGCAAAACAGACATTATAGAAAGACACTCATTTGACAGGCCAGTGAAGTCAAATATTTAATTTACCTGGGACTTTGTTTTCAGTGAAATGACAGTTGTCTAAAATGTTGAAATGAATTGATTGATTTTAGAATGCTCTACACCTTCAGAAATTAGGTAACTCTAGTTCAAGATTTGTTAAAAATTTTTCAAGTACCTAAAATTCAAAGAGAAAAAGGGCCCAAAATTGAAACCCAAAGATGGTCACTAATATTTCTAACTACATCTTTTCTCCGAACATCTCTGACCTGAAAATGGGTGAAATTTACTTTGAATTCCAACTCCTTTGCTGTACTATGTTTTCCTTTTAAATTTCTATTAAGTTCCACAGTAACCACATATGAAAAAGAAGAAAATTGAGGTACAACTAAACATGGAAAAAATATTTTTTCCCCAAACTATTGTTTCACAAGATGGAGAAAATATTTTCTGAGGATCAAATGCTGCCAATGAGATTCTGAAAAATTATTAACTGTCTAAATTATTTTACATGAAAACAATCATTTTGTTTGAAAATATGTTCTAGGCTTCCTTGATTGAAATTAATATTAATTTGATTAGCATATATAAATTAAATATAATTTAGAAAACATAAAAATCATGAACAAAAGAAATACCTTCAACTATAACATTTGGGAATTGAAACTAATGTTTGAGAAATATCTTGTGCCAATGTCTTGCTTATTATCTCATTTAATTCTCACATAGCTTTCTAAATTAACCAACTGCGTAATGTACATTCAGATAAATTAAATGGATTGACTTTTTTTTTTTGTTTTGAAACAAGATCTCACTCTGTTGCCTGGGCTAGAATACAGTGGCATCATAGCTCACTGCAACCTCAATCTGCAGGGCTCAAACAACCCTCCTGCCACAGCCTCCCAAATAACTGGGACTACAGGCACTTGCCACTGTGTCTGGCTAAGTTTCTTTTTTAAGATTTTGTAGAAACGGGGCCTTACTATGTTGCTCATGTTGGTCTTGAACTCCTGGCCTCAAGCGATCCTCCTGCCTTGGCTTCCCGCAGTGCTGGAATTACAGGGATAGGCCACTTCTCCCAACCAAAATGGGTTGACTTTCCATATGAGATTATTAACTGGAAACAGTGAAGCTGTGGAAGCGCTCTTCCAATGGTGTATGACAGTTAAGATTCCCATTTTATAGGTAAGAAAACAGGAGTTCAAAGAGAAGTAACATGGCCCCCCACTTCACAATTAGAAAGCAAGAGTTATCAAGGGAAATCAAGTAGGTGGGGTGGGAGAAGGGGATGGGCAAATTCATACCTAACAGGTACAATGCGCACTAACTGGGTGAAGGACACACATAACTTTGACTCAAACTGTACAAAAGCAGATTATGTAACCAAAATGTGCATACCCCTGTAAAATTTTGAAATAACAAAAAAAGAAAGGAAGCAAGAGCCAGGTTTAAACCTGAGCATCTCTAATCTGAAGTCCAAGACCTGTGTCCTACACAAGTGTGAGTCTGTCCTCAAGGATTGTCTCATTCATTCATATATTCATTCATTCAAAGAATATTTATCAGGTGCCATCAATACAATAGGCATTTTTTTTTCTTTCTCTTTTCCTTTTTTTTTTTTGAGTCAGGGTCTCACTCTATTGCCCGAGCTAGAATGCAGTGGCATCATCATAGCGCACTGCAATCTGGAACTCATGCGCTCAAGCCGTCCTCTGGCCTCCCAAAGTTCTAGTAATAAAGGCGTGAGCCACCATGCCTGGACAACAGCAGGCATTTTTTAAAGGCTCTGAGAACGAAGCAGCTAACAAAACAAAGTCCCAGCCTCCCTTGCTCTTCCCAGGACAGGAGATCTTGGCAATGAAGATAAACCAAACCTTTCTGTCCCAATGTCACTCTGCTTCCTTCCAGTCTCTCTGATGTCTAATCATTGAGTCATAATGATAAGCCTGCTTTGTCTTTGACTAGAGGAGAAGTGGGGAAGTCAGAATATGATTTTTATTGAACCAATCCACATTTTGCATCGTACTGTCCATTACAATTTTCCCTTTGGTCACAATAGCTTTGAACACAGAGAAATTTGCAATGGCAGAAATAAACCGCCTTACAAGTGAACATCAGAGAGACATGCGAAACCTGAGTCTACAGTACTTTCTACCTTTATGTAAATGTTTACCAATGATTAACTTAGCCAAGTGCATGCCTAAAATGGATGTTCCACATATTTTCCATCCAGGCATCCGTTTGACTCAAGGACACCTGCTACATGCTCAACATTTCAGATTAATGAGTATAGACCCACAGCAAAGCCAGGTTAATATATTTCCTTTTTGCCAAATCTGATGGTTTTCACCTGATATATCATGCATTAATGTCCCAGAATGCTTAAGTTGCTTGATAAATATAAAAAATTATAAAAGATTTGATTTCTCATACAGGCTCTATAAAGCAGAATCTGCATAAAGCAATATTTGGCAACAAAACAACAATAATGACAATATGATAATGATAAGCAATGCTCTATCAAATGTGTAATTAATATTTTAATTATTTTCTCTGTAATATCTGCATCCCACTGTGCAAAGTAACTGAGTCTCATAATTTTCAAAGATGACAAGATTACCGTTATTAATGTTCTCAGACACATGTATTTATTTTTAATGTTATTAATGCTACTAATGGTGATGAATATGAGTCATTCTGAGGTAAGGAGGTAGTTCTTTCTGATAATTACACTTGGGTCTCTGGAATTTAACATCCCATATTGATTAATAATTTATCTGTGGTTAAAATCAACTTTTTGTGTATCCCAATTGCATATCCACATGTATATTTGTCTACTAAATTACTTTAAAGAGCTCTAAAAATAATTGGCCTATTATCTCACACAGATAGTTTTGATTGGGATGGATAGAATTTAGAAACTATAAACATGAGAGTGCTTGTTTTAGGCTTTTCTTTTCTCTTTTTTTCCTAAGAGAATGTTTCTTTTACTGGCAGATGGAAACCTTTGCCTTGTCAGCCCTAGATCTCAGAGATAAATGATTAGTTAAATCTATAGAACATTTTAAAATAGTTTAGTTCCCAAAACTTCAAGACTGTCCATAAATCATATTATGTTTTTTGTGGTCTAGAGATTCAAGGTTCGATATGTACCTGCTACCCTCATCTGGCTACTGAGTGCTGGAAAAGTGGCTGATCTGAATTCATATGTGCCATAAATGTAGAATATTTTCTGGATTTTGAAGGCATAATTCAACAACCAAACAAACAAACAAATCCCATTAGTAACATCTTAATATTGACTACATGTTTAAATAATATTTTGGACATACTGGACTAAGTAAAATATTATTTAACTGTCTTTTTTTATTACTTTTAAATGTAGCTATAAAAAATTGCAGATGAAGTTCACATAATATTTTTACCAGACGGTGTTGTTCTAGAGTTCAATCTTTGGAACCGGTTATCAACCCATTTTACGGATGAGAAAACTCAGTTCCCAAAGACCATAAGTGACAGACTAGAGATCTCAATTTGGACAGTTTGGCTCTAGAAACCATGCTCTTAACTCCTGTGCTCTGTTTCCTCAGAAACAGGCTTCTACATCCCTAAAGGTTCAACCCCTTCCCCGTGGATATCCCGAGCTCAGTAGCTGATGGGAGAAGTCCAGAGCCATCAATGCTCTAGCACCTGAAAAAAATGCCCCAAACAAGCCAAAACAACTCCTAGATAGGATGGCAACAGCCTTTGTTATATAAAAACATTCTCAGACAAGTCGTGAGCATTGTCTATAAAGGAGAATAAGGGACAATTTTTGCTGAGTTAATTCTTCAGGAAAGACAGGGCCTGTCATCATGCTACTCGGCCCCATATTTGCATCAGTGACTGGCACTCTATTAGGATTGGTATCAAGGGGGTGGGATCCTGGTTTCCCTGGATTTGGGCCTTTCACGCCTTCTGATTGATAGCTTCTACTTATAAAGCGGTCACCCGCGCAGCTGTCTCCTGCTCCTGTCCGCCTTTCCACTGCAGTTGATGCAATTCTGGTTTCATTCATCAGCCCCCTTGAATAGCAACATCCTCCAGTTGGAGGAAAATCTGCTGTCGCCACGCACAGCCCACATTTGCATGCATGCGCTGTCCTGCCAAGCACTCGGTGGCACTGTGTCTGCCAACTGACAGGCAGCCCGTGGATCCCAGCCCTGATAAGTTTTCTAGTTTCTCAAATTATCTGTGTTTTACTTCGCTTTCATGCTCAAAGCATAACAAATGTCTTTGATATGTTTCTGTGTGCTGCGGAATGCCAATGGCATCAATTGAACTGTATCACACCGTGGAAAAAGCTGTTTTGCAGAGCCTCAATTGGCCATAAGCTATAAATATCTGCTGTTTCATGATGCCTTTGATTGCTACATAAACTCTGATCATTAAACATTGATCAAAGATGGCTTGGGATCAAATGGCATTATGCTATGACGATATGGATGCGGTAGGCAAGGGTCAGGTTCGGGTGCTCTGTACGCGCCCACACCCTCACTGTGGACACGCTATCAGCGGCCTCCGATCTGTCTGTCTCTTTGTCTTTCAGGGTGATTTTAACAAAATGCGTTGTGCTAGGATGTTTATGACTTGTAATATGTTTCCTTAGAAACTTAAAATTTTTTATTTGACCACTTCTGCCTTTCAGGAACACTTATAAATATAGAAAGATGAAAGGTTGGAAAAATAATAAAAAATAGCTAAACAGACACAACACCCAAATAGAGAGAGAGAGAGACAGAGAGACACAACTAGCTTTCGGTAGTTTTAAATAACTTTGTATTTCCTTTTCTTATTGACAACAATAGCTATTGATTAATAGCTATTGATTGTAGAAAGTTTGAAAAATACAGAAAAAAAAATTACCCCAGGCCTAAGTACCAGAAATAATTCTATTAACATTTGGTTTGCATCCCTTCATTTTTGTACTATGCACAATTGTTTTTGCAAACATTAGAATAAACTGTGCATCTGTTCATGTCATACTGATTTTAGCACTCTTTTCTTCACTTAGACATTTATCGTGAGCATTTCTCTTTGGCATTACATATTCTCCTGTAACGTCAGTTATTGTGTCTGTGCATCAAATCATGTGACTGTCCCATAATTAATTTAACTAATCCCTTATTGTTGGACATAAATATCTTTTTTCTTCATCTTGTAAACTATCTAGCATGCTGGGGATCACTGGACAGAGACAGGTTGAAATGAACTAATCTAAATTAAATAAGTAGTTTAAAGATCGACTTATAAGATAACATTTATATTCACATCCGGCACTGTAAATGGAACCAAAATATCTAAGTGAATTAAAGTCATAGATTTTAAGTGTCCGTTTTTGTTTATTTTCTTGTTCAGTTAGGCCAAGCCACACCTCAACCGAGAATTCTCTCTCTTACTTACGGTTGATAATATATTTTGTTTTATTCTCTCAGGAAACTCCCAAAGACATCAAGTTTATCCTGATTATTTGCCTCTAGAATCAGAGTTTTCATCTGCAGTAACTCTAATTTAGATGCAAGATCATTAGCAAAAGCCCAAAGAAATGATCAGATTGCGAATGTGCTGCTTGATTGGGGCATTCCAATCATTTACTGTTCAACTTCTTTGATGTCAGAACAACTGAATCAGTACAAAATGGTTGCTTAGTTTTGTTATGAAAATAAAGTCCATGAAATTTTGTCTCATGGAGATAGTGCTGAGTAATAAGTTAGTTCTCTCATCTGAAAAGAAGAAAGTTTAACTAGATGATCTCTGAGTTTTGCTCTTCCTCTCAAATGCTATGATCTGTTGATATGATACTTCAATCCTTCATTTTCAGATAAGAGCTAGTCTCAAATGTTTAGCACATTGAATAAGCTCATCTTACAAAATAAAGACCACATTTAAGCACGTGAAGTGTATGGAGATGTAGATATAGAGAAATAAACAGATAGGTAGATATAGCTGTAGGTACAAATATAGACACAGTATATGTATGTATTTGTTTCAGTGCCACCCCCAATAGGGCCCCACCTCCCAATGTTCATGTTTGTCATTAAAACTAGGCTGGCCTTGTGACCTACTTTAACCAATAAAATATGACAGAAAGAATGCTGTCTGAAGTGTTGATACATCCTAGAACCTTCTGCTTCTGCGCTCTCAAAAGTCAGCTGCTGCATGAGAAGTCTGACCACCCTTGGACTGCCATGTTGTGAGGAAGACCAAGCAGCCCATTTCTATGCCTAGAGGAAAAACGAGGTTCCAGCCAACAGCCCACAGGAGAACGCCCAGCTAGCCCTTTAACCATGTGAATGGCACCATTCTCGACATTTCAGCTGTCTCACCACCTGGGTGAGATCACACAAAGAAGAAATGCCTGGTCAACTCACAAAATGATGAGAAATAATTGTCGTTGTTTTAAGCCCCTAAGTTTTGGGATAGTTCGTTGTGCAGCAATAGAAAATGATATATATTAACTGCTATGGGAAATACAGAATAGGATAAGATGTAATTATTTTTATATTTGTGTGATTGGCACACATATGTATATGTGTATATATGTGTGTATGTTACTATCACAATAGTAATAAAATTCACATGATTTGGCTTAAAAACAAAATCATATAGCTTGACTTGAGATAAATTTCTTGCACTCCTTACCATTGGGGTGATTATGTGAATCATTAGATTCTTGAATTAATATCAGGAATATCTGGCTTATGTTGTTCCTATGATAGATTCAAATCAACACATTCATGAATACACTTTTCACTCTAGGTCAGGAGAAATTGCATTCCAAAGTAACCCAGTTAAATTGAGTGGAATTTGCACTCACCAAGTTCTGAGTGCATAATATGTGTGATAAACGTGTCTGCCTTGCACTGACGTGACAGGGCCCAGGGGGCCAGCGATGGAAATAAAGCTGCCAGCTTCTGCCGTAGAGAAGGACAATAGGCGGTTATACCCCTCCAACCAGCCTGCAGCCTGCCTTAAAAACAGATGCATCTCACTTCAACTACGGGAGGAACTTTCTCCAAGAGACGGGGGAATAGTCAAGCCCAGTCATAGAACATCTCTCCACCAATGAGCAGCATAAACAAAATAACAACCACCACACAATTTCAGCAGCAGCAACACAAGAAGAGGCACTGCCTTATCCCATGAGCTTCCTAACACAGCAGCGAAGGAAGGAAATGTCCTACTTAGGGCGGTGCAGCTTTGACCTTATCCTTAGTCTACTGAGCTGTGGCTGTGGAGGACGTGAGCAACACAGGGCTGATGCTTCTCATCCGCATCCTCCGCAGGGCAGAGAGGCCACTGCGGGAGTGAGAAAGATGTCTGAGGGAAAGAGAAATAGAAATCAGTAAGCGTAGAAACACCTCCCTGCAACATAAGGCTCTCAGAAGAGGCAGAGGGATCAGCCAGGGCTGTGTCTTTCAGGTATCAACAAGAAACTGCATCTGGGGGTTGTGCCCAGGAGACACCTCAGTTAAGCAGATTGAACTTATAACTAAGCAGCAACAACAATGAAAAATTCGATGAAAAAGCAGAATTCAGGGCCTCCTTGAAGGGCTGCTCACATTCCCCACTGGGCATGCCCTCCCCCACCGCCTCGCCAACTTCAGGAAAATAGATGGAAGTACGTCCTTTTGTAGCTTGGAGGAAAAGATCAATTGTTCTCAAATTAAGTGGGAAGGATTCAATCATACCAAGTCAGAGCAAACGGAAGATCGACACAAAGCTTCTCCGATTAGGTTTGTCTAAGATTTTTAAAAAGTGAAATTTCAAACTTGTATTACTTCCTATGAAAAAGAATGAAAGAAATTAGTGGGACTCATAGAGCACAAAGTTGAATGGTGGTTACCGGGGTGGTGGGGGAGGAGGGAGGTTTGGGAAGACCTTGTTCAAAGAGTACAAAATTTCCATTAGACGGGAGAAATAAGTTCAGAAGAGTCGTTGAATAATATGGTGATTACAGTTAATAACAATGCATTGTATACTTGCAAATTGCTAAGGGAGTAGACTTTGAATGTTCTCACTACAAAAAAAAGGTTAGTATATAAAGTAATGGATATATTAATTGGCTTGATTTAGCCACTCCACTATGTATACACATATTAAAACATCATGTTGGACACTATACGTATCTAAAATGTTTATTTTTCAGTTAAAAAATAAATAAAATTAAAAATTATTGAAAAGAAATAAACTTTGCATACTGTATTTATTAACTATTGCTACATTGCCCACCAACACAGAACTCAGTGGCTTTAAACAGTTATTATTTTTCACACATCTATGGTTTGTCCAGGAGTCAGGACAGGCTCAATTAGAATGTCTCCACTTTCTATGTTTCTCAGCCGTCTCCTGAAAGCTGTGGGAGATGTTTTGCTCATGGTGATGGCAAAGGTATCAGAAGGCAAATGGAAACACACAAGGCCTCTTAAAGCCTGGATTTAAACTAGTACACCATTATTTCTGCTTTCTTCTGTTTACCAAAGCATAGCCATGGCCAAACCCAAAGTCAAGAGCAGGGAAAAAACACTGCTTTTTTAGAGAGACAAATTGCAATGTCATACAACAAAGAGCATGGATAAAATGTAGAGAAAAGAATTAGACCAACAGAGCAAACCACCACACATGCAAAGACAAAAGTCCCAGTCTTGATGAGAATTTTATGCAAGGAACAAAAAAATGAAAATTCCTCACTTGTCTTTTATGCTATAGAAAAAAATGTAACGTCATTGATTGAGTAAAATAAATAATCAACAACACAATGATCAACAATTAAAAAAATAAAACAAAAAAGCAGATCACGGTGCTTGAAAAAACAAACTGAGGACATAAACATCACTCTTTTATAGCTGATAAATACATTTGATGTTGCCGAAAATCAAATGATTGGGATGGAGGAAAAGCTTGGGATTATCACCATGGATGCAGAGGCAGAGGGCAACCGAGGACCTCAATCAAGTCAAACGATAATCCAAAAGGAAAGGACTTCACTACGGGTTCCACCATGAGAATATCAGGCAGGACATCGATCAGCCCAGCTCATACCTGGACCAGGGAATTGGGAAGAACCGTTGTCAGGTTTGGTACCCAGAGACTCATGGGAGGGTAACTGGCAGCTTCCACATGGACCGCACAGTTGATGACAGCAAGGAGCCTTTCTTCTTTTCAAAAAGTAACAGAAGTGTTACTAAGCAATGCTTATGTGGTTGCATTAAACCCAGAAATCTGAGGAAATAAGGAAAGAAAAACAACAAAATTTAGCTCAAGGATGATCTATCCTCAGAAAAGTGGAACATGTTCTTCTCGGCTTGTGGCCCCCAGTTTCCAGAGTGTTATTGTTAGTACTAGCCCTGAAACATCATCTTTATCTAAAATACTGTTTCCAGGGGAGGATATGCTCAAAATTAACTGACCAGCTTACCAACTTTGGAACACAACCCATTTTTAGATTGGGACTGCCTGTGACTGATACGATTTGTTACCGTGTGAATTATTATGCATAAAATAGAGGAATAAATGTAACTGGAAAATATAAAATAAAGTGTTATCAGTGGTTAATTTCTGCAGTATTGGATAAGGTTAGTGTTGCTTTTCCAATTTGTACTTTTCTGTGCTTTTCAAGTTTGTTAAAACATATCCGTAATACTTAGGTAATCAAAAAGTATCAAGGTTTGAATTTTAATAATTTACACAGATGTTAGGTGGACTACTTTTATTGCAATGACAGTCCGACCTGCCTAATTATTTCAAACTGGACTTCACAAGCTAGTTGGGTCACCAAAGTTTGAGCTCCCATCCAAAGATTTGACTGTATTTTAAATATAAGAACTTGATTTTATCAGTGAATCTGTTAGTGAGAGCCTGAAGGATTAATTAACTTTGACCAAACTTTGAGAGACTGATTTTTAAAGCAGAACGCCAGTATATTCATACTAAACTATCGCGAAGGAGAATACTGCTCCTGGGACCAGGAGACACACTTTTGGGTGTGAGGTCCAGACAGGAATAGACTTGAAATTAGTGCAGATTAAGTTCAATTTCATGCTACAGAAAACTCAAATTAATAGCAATTTGAACCCCAAGGTTTTATTCTTCCACACACAAATCCAACAGTCTGCATTCCAACAGAGCCAGTTCACGAAATCATCAGAGACGCCTTTCAGCTCGCTGCCTCTCCACACCTAAAGCCTCCATCAATGTGGATCTGCGGCCACCATTTCACATCTGGCCAGGTCAGACGGGCCCTCCCAGTCCACTCACAATCTACAAAGCTCTCTCAACCTCTAAGCTCATTAAGTAGCTGAATGTCCCAAGAGGACAACCAGAAGACGGAGGAAAGAGGAGGGTACACAACCTCCCCTTAAGTTAAGGGGACTTTCTAAAGTTGCTTATATGCTTGTGCTCAGGCACCGTTGGTCCATATCCAACCGAATGGCCACATCCAGCCACAAGAGGGGTTGGAACATGAAGTCTGTGTTCTAGGTGGTGTGTACCCTTTACTGAGGGTCATAGGGAGAACAGATATCAGTTAAGTAGGAATCTCTGCCACCCAGTGTGAGAAAAATAAATAGACAACATAAAGCCCATGTGATAGAAGGGTGCCCACATTAAACTTGGTCTATCTTCCTCTCTACTTTAAGGACAATTTCATCTTAAAAACAAACACCGATTTTGTCCAATTAAAATCACACCCTCAGCCGGTCAGTTCGAAGATGTATCTCACAAATTACACCTGCGGCAGCTCTTCTTTCTCTACCTTACCTACTGTTTCCTAGAGACTTCCATTAGTAAAACCTCACCTGCTGACATGTTATAATCCCCACGGTAATAACTCCTCTGATATTAGTTTTACTACGAGCATCTTTTTACAGATTCAATCACCGGGGCATTTTTCTGAAATGGCTATGCTTAGAGATATTCTTCCCTCATTTCCCTGGATGAATGGGTTTGATTGCACAGATGCCAGAGCAGGTTTGGGTTGTTTGCTGTCTCCAGGCACCTCACACCTGACCTCGGCCCCCCAGACATCTGGCCAGGTCAGACGGGCCCTCCCAGTCCACTCACAGTCTATAAAGATCCCTCAACCTCTAAGCTCAGTAAGTAGCTGAATGTCCCAAGAGGACACCAGACTAAGACTGTTACCCATGAAGAGCACAGAACTGAAATGCAGTATTCCACAATTGGTCATCTAACTAGTCATCCTAACCTCTGTTTCCTGTTCGGGATTATTACTTCAGTGAGATGCAAGAACACTGAGGAGAGAGTGGGGCAGAGGAGGAAGAACAGGAATGGTCTACGGAACAAAGACAGAAGGTGTGGAGGTGTTCGGTGATCAGGACGGCAAAGTGCACACACCAAGCTGTCTTGAAACTGTATTTTCTCTGCATCAAGGATCCTATGTTACTTTTGCTGTTGTGATTTTTTTTTTTTGAGTCCTACCATTGATTTACAGGAAAATAAAATCCTACTCATCTAGGAATGAGGTAAGCCAAGTTCACTTCTGATTGACGGTTGTCTGGAATAGGACCTAACATTTAGTAATGCCCAATGAGATACTGGTTGATTGATCAACTAATGATTTATATATTTAAGTGTGTATTCCTCAAAGTAAATTTAAATTTAATATTTACAAACTTCTAATAAATTAGCAAATTCTCATCCCTCTGGGTAAATAGACAGTATACCAATGTCTCTCGAGCTCTTCTCCTGACTTGTCACTGTTTATACCAGCTTGGTTGGAAAGGCTTTCATTTCCCTGCAGAATTGTGTGTGAACAAACTGCAAGTCTATAAACTTGTGTGTGGGTGTGTGTGTGCCTGTAAGGTGTTAAGAAGTTATTTATAGAAGAAAGATTCTTCACCTTCCATTCTAGGGAAACAAAGTCAAGGAACAGCCCAGTCTGTATCTGGGTGTGTTCCCAGGAGTCATGAATAAATTAAATTTTCATAAATCAAATGAGATTGAAATACAACATAAACTCCTTATTAAAAAAAATAAAACTCATGGTAAATACTTTTTGGAATGATAGTAGCTACCCCTCTTCCTAAAACTGGATTATTCTAATGTCAGGAATTCTTAAAGAGAATTAATCTACTTTTATAACCAGGTATGGAAACATTTATTTATATTGTAAATAGACAGTATTTATACATCCTGCCATATGAGTCCATTTTAAAAATCATGAAACAGCTTAATTGAAATTTAGGCATCAGATAGCTTAAGGATGTGTGCCTATTTTAAGCACTGCATTATATTTCTAAACTTTTCTAGGCCTGAAGAGGCTAAGGAAAGCCTTCCCTTACATTGTCATTTACTTTAATAACATTTTCTTTTTGAAAAATTGTTTTTAAGTCAAGTTATAGTTATTTTTTTAAAAAGCTATGATTTTGCCACAGCACAGTGTATCAATGTAGGAAAACTGCATTTGTATCCCATGAATATATGCAAATAAAAAAATAAAATTTTTTTTAAAAAAAGCAAAATCGTTCTTATAACTAGTCAATAAAGATGAAGACTAAGTCAAAGAGTTTAAGATTTCCTCAAAACTTGTATACCTCTTTTGAAACCGTGGGATGGGGAGGGAGTAGCTAACTTCAGTCTTGCAGGAACAGGAAACAATAGCTTTGGACATAGTATGTGGAGAGATACCGTAAGGGGTCATTGGGACCCAAGACTTTCTCCACCTGTTGTGCCATATTTTCTAAAACCTCCACTATAAGAGTTATTATTTAGGGTAAAGATCATGTCTAGAAGGCCAACGTTAGGATCCACTAGTTTTCCCAGGAGGAGCAACCACACATCAGTAGAGGATTGTCAGATAAACTGGCCCGAAAGATCAAGACTGGCCAATGCAGTGAGAATGCCTCATGAAATACATGTGTATCCAATAGTGGTTGGTGTGACAAGTCCCAGAGCAGAACATGATGCCTGAAACATAACATAAATATAATCATTTTTAAATTAATGACTTGACTTAGTGAAAGTTATATAGAACTAGGTGAGGTCCTTACAGTGGGATTCACTGAGGCCACAGATGGGCTCTGGGTACAAGGGGAGAGTAACGGCTAAGCTGTGAAAGCAAGGAGATACTAAAACACCGTGGCTTAAATAACATAGATGTTTATTTCTCCCTTGCATAACTCTGGAGGTGGGAGGCTTTCATGGCCTCAGGTCTCTTCCATCTTGTTGCACTGTGCTCCTTTTGGATGTCATGGTCATCTGGGTGGCAGAAGCCAGGTCACAGCTATGAACACAGTCCACATCTTACCCTGAGGGAAGGGGACAGAGAAAAGGGAGGAGCACATTTTCCTGTTTTAAAGTCAAGACCTGGAAATGGCACACAAACCTTCACTTACATCCACTGACTAGGTCTAATTATCAAAGAAGCTGAGAATTCTCATCTCAAGTGCGAGATTATGGGCCAGCAGAAACTCATTTCTATAGAACAGAGGAGTGGATGGCAGTGGGGAGTGGATATCTAACAGCCATCCAAGATGGGGAACAGGCTATGGAAGACCAACTGGTCTTTGCTGTGGAGTCAAGGATAACCCTCTCTGTCACTTTCTCTGAGGCCTATCTCCTGCATGGCCACCGGGTGCCAGTGATGGCCATGGGCTGTGGGGTCCAAGAACTAACAATGCCTTCTGTTTCTGAGAAAATCTCCTGAGTGACAGTATCCATCTAGTTGAAGTTGACTATTCCAGAGAAGTAAAGGCCTTGTTTAAAACTTCAGCACTATTTCTACTTTACTTTATTTCTTTTTTTTTTGGCTTTTTGAGGAAACAGTCTTGACATTAGAATTCTGAAAATGAAGTAAACACTCTAGTCAGTTCTTTTCCATTTACTCACATTTGAGAGAGTTGGCTGCCAAGCTAAAAGGCACTAATGTATTCTCCTCACTCCAAATACATCAAAGAAAGAATGAAAAGATACTGCAAGTAAAGTTTTCAAAGCTTTTTCTTTCTTTTTTTTTTTTTTTCAAGCCTGCTATTTAATGGAAATGACTACTGCGTAGTCCATAGATTATCCTTATTTAAAAAAAGGGGGGTGGAAGAAATCCATTTGATGCTTTATAAAGAGTAACTTTTCGACTTCCAAGTACTTTTAATCCAAATGCTTCATAAAGGTGATACTCTGGGTTACTGATTTCAAGACGGGAAGTCCCTACTGGCATGTGGGAGCTGCCTTAATGCCAAGGGAATGTAGCTCTGCTGAGGCTTCGCTCAGAAAATGTCTTAACCTTCTTAGTAGCCAACATCGGTCACCATTGCTATTCACACTTTCATCTTTTTAATGCATTCTCCCTTTAAACTAGTCTATTTCAATTTTGGAAAAAATTCCTCATCACATGGAGACTGCCATCTCTACAGGAGGATTTTCGTTCGTGACGAAGATTTTCTTCTGTTGTTTTCCAAGTTCTGGCCTCTTCCCTCCAGCCCGGAGTCACATTTCACCTTGCCCAACAGCTCGCAGACATCTGCTGTCTTCCTCACAACCTGCTGAGAGCCTGACATGTGCAAGCAGGTGCGGATGAGGAAATGAGGAGGGTCTCGCTAGCTCAGGGGCCACCTCAGGCTCTCTTTGTTTGCCTCATGCCACAGATGTCACCCAAAGAGTCCCTGAGAGGTCATTTGACTTGGCTTTAACTGGGGGGTGGGGGATGGGGGAGCAGTGCTCAGAACCTCCTCCGGTCCCTTCAATCTTTTGTAAAAAAAAAAAAAATCTTTTTAAGTCAGAAAGACATTCCAAAGGAAGGATTTGTATTCATTTTCTACTGCTGCCATAACAAATTACTATGAATTTAGTGGCCTAAAAGGATGTATTTATCATCTCACAGTTTTGCAGGTCAGAAGTCCTTGTGACTCAGCTGGTTTCTCTGCTCTGAGTCTAACAGCCCAAAAGATGTCTACTGGCTCAACTCTTATCAGGAGTTTCTGAAGATCAGCTTCTAAGGCAATGCACGTTGTTGGCAAAATCCAGCTTTCTGCAGTTGTAAGTCAGGTCTTCATCTCCTTGCTCTGATTGTCAGCTGGGATCTGAAACCTCTCTCTGGTCCCTGGGCATGGACCCCTCTATCTCTGAATCAGCAATGGTCTCCCACATGGGGTCTTTCTGCCTTCCCAGTAGCACCTCTCTGTCTCCAGCTGGAGAAAGTTCTCTACTCCTAAGGACTCAGGTACTAAAATTGTGCCCATCCAGATAATCCAGGATAATCTACATATTTGAAGGTCTGTCACCTTAACTACATCTGCAAAGTCCCTTTTGCCATGTAGTGTAGCATATTCACAGGCTCCACGGGTTAGAGTGTAAATCTTTAAGGACCATTCTGCCTACCACAGGGCCTGACTATAGGTAATAGAGCATAGATCGTGCCCTCCTCTAAGCTGGCAAAGTATATATACCTAGTCAGGGCAAGATTTTGGGGGGGGGTGGGGCAGAATGATGACAGTCAGGCTATCTATCTAAATTCCAAGGCAAAAGGAATCCAGGAATGAGTGAAAATGGCTGTTTACACCTGGCCAATTATTGTTGGAACATGGACAAGACCTTACATGGGTATGATCAAATCCACTTTGAGGTAGGTCAGAACTTAAATTTTTACATGTACTTTGTTTTGTCATTTATTTATTTACTATGTAATTAGTTATTTATTCTGTTAGCTAACCACAAGCTGGTTGTTAGTATACTCATTTATTTATCATCCCACATTTTTACAAAAGATTGAAGTAGCCTGCAATAAAGATATACAGTAAAGTAGATGTGACAGCAACAATAATAAATCTAGAGAAACCTTCCCAAGAGATATACAACTATCACTGAAACATTAGCTATCAGATGACTCATAAATACAATTGATGATATTTAGACTTTGGGGACTAAGTTGAACGTGACATTATGGTATTCCAGTGCTTCATGCTACCAGTAGGAGAGCAAATGAACTGAAGCCCAGCTTCAAGACATTCTGCTAATATGAAAGTGCAAAGGAATACGATTTTGTTAGACAAAATAAGGCATGAAAGATATACGCTGCAATCCTACTTTGATTCATAATCAGGCCCATGTAACAGTTATCTGTGGTCTTGTCCTGTCTCCGAATCTGGGACAACTTCGATTCCCAGAAGACAAGTCCTGATTGTCACAAGTCCTGGTTAGTTGTGAGACACAAAGAAATCAGAATCAATGCAAAGAAGTAAATCTTCTATCTGAAACCATCCTCTGGTGCTCCCTTCCTATTCAGGGACAGTCCCTATCGTATGTGGCTTCTTGGTAGGAAGCACATTCAGCAACCCTCTCAGGAAATAAAGGGCCCAGATGCACCCTCTCCCTGCATGCTGGCAACTGGAGAGTGAATATCCAAACTAAGCTTGACCAAACTGATGTCCTTACCCACGATTCTAGAGTTTAGGAAATTATTCATGCAGGAGCAGCAGGAATGTGGTTGTAGCTGACCCTCGGTGTCAGCAATGTCAAAGGTCCAGTCAGGAGGGCCGACAAACACGTTGTTCCTGCTGAGCTGACCGTTCCTGCTTCAGTTCCTGCCTGTTTCCCAAGCCTAGATCTCCAGCATTTACTGTCCTGTGAGCTACCTGATATTCCAGTACATTCCCTTCCCACTACTCAGCCAAGTTGGTTTATTATATTTGCAACCAAGAACCCCATATGATGCACCATTTGTTGCCTCACAAATCTTGCTCTGTCTGGCTCTTGCACTGTCAAGGATGCGTGAGAAAATGAAGAATGCAAAAATGCTGAGGAAGTTGTGCATTAAATAAAGGACCTAAAAAGGAACTCACAATAGTCACTCTGCAACAACATCTCATAATCTTTAGTGCAGAGAATAATAGTAACAGAACAACCACCGAGGAATGATGACAAATGGTCAAATGTCCTGCAAACATCACCAGCCAGATAGGGGATTCCACAAAGAAAGAGGTGCAAAGTCACAAATCAGGAACTCAAAAAAAAAAAAGTGATCTTTTGGGCTTCACAAGTCCACTGGATAAAGGAAAATGGCATCTTTGCAAGTAAAGGACAGGCCTAGATCCCTTAAATCATGTACTTTTGGTTTTCCTGCAGGCAGAGCCCTTCGTGCTGCTTAAAGCATAGTTACATGAATTACCAAGTACAGATGTTCTTTAGATGTCAACAATTCATTTCTAGTATTGTTTATTATTGCTGCATAATTCTAGATAGATAGGCAGATTTTTAGTAATGATTGTAAATAATCGTATGTTTAGCTTTAAGGAAATGAAAAAGTGATATAAAAAGGAACATCGCTATTCCATCCTGAGCAACACCATGATGTCTCTTCCCTTTTCCCACAATGAGAGACGCTAGATGTCTCCTTAAAAAAAAAAAGTCACAGCTTTTTCATTTTCAGACTACTTTAAAATGGGGAAAGGCTTCTATGTTGCTCATTCTAGAGGATGCATACCTAGGAATTCGACCTAAACTGGTATCTGCCTTTATGGCAAGACCATCCCAATGCTGCAGGGTGATTAGATTTCTATAAAATGTGAGGCTATACATCTTCTCAACCATCATGTTCTTACGTATTTGGCTCAGTAAGCCCCTTCTACCATTCTTGCCAAATTTTAACTTCTTTGCTTTAGACTCTGAAGCTCCTTTTAGTTACAGAGTTTACCATCTACTATTTCTCTAGGTTTTTGATTTTCCAATGGTTGCTAAACATCAATGATTTCATCTAAGTCACTGTCAAATTTTCTGGTAAATGGGACTAAGACTCTTGTTGAGGTTCCAGCATCTCAGGGTAGAGAAGTACAGGACCCACAGTACACTCAATTACAAATATGGACCTCTGTCCTGGCATCCTACTCAAACAGGGGGTCCCTGCAGAGACAAGGTCAGGAGGTCTACTTCTCCTAGAGCAGGTGAGAGGCATGCCTGTGACCCAGTAATGCCTAGTCAGACAGAGTTGACTCCTAAGGAAACAGAGTTGCTGGTTAGTCCTACCGCAGAGACCTTTCAAACAGCCTCAAGCAAGGTGGGTAAGATCAGAACTGGGAAAAGACATCTGACCTTACTTAACATTAGTTTCCAAAATATCAAGCAATCAAGCCACCAAGGAAGGAAACTCCCATGGTAGCCTGGCAGCCCAAGAAAAATCCTTAACTAACTGAACAATCTGTCCTTTCACCAAGTTACCCATCTGGACCCTCCTCATGCCAGTTCTCCTCTGTTTTGGCCCAGTATTTGCACTTTCTCTTTCTCTTCCATTCCTATCCCTATTTTAGAGACATTTCTCACTTGATCTTCAGCTCAGACTAGCCTCTCTGGGTGCTTCCATTCTGAAATACTGCCCCCCTCTCCAATGGAACATCTTTCAGCTTTCAATATCTCCACCTAAGGTTCAGACCCATGCAGGGCCTCCTGCCATACTGAACCAGCTCCCTAACGCTATAATAAAAGTCAAGAGAGGCAACAGAGCATGTTGTTAAAATTTTTGACTTGGAGTTATACTCTCCTGTATTTGAAATCTGGACCTGATTAGTATTACCTGTGTCCTTGAGCAATTTGCTAATATCTCTACCCCTCCGTTTGTTATCTGTGAAATGAAAATGACAGGAGTCCTACCTCAGGGGATTGTTGTGTGGCTTCAGTTAAATTGTGCATATAAAACAAGTGCTCAATAGCACATGTCAGCCATTTTTATTAGCTAATACTTACAGTCACAAACAGGAACTTGTGAAATGCCTTCCCACAATACCATAACCTCTCATAGAGGTCTGACTTACTGCCATGCACAGAGGATGAAGAGGACATCTGAAAGAATAAGAAATGTGTCTCCAGTTGTCCATAAAGAATGGCCTATGATGAGCCAGTAGCACACGGACCGAATCCTTTGACAGAGATGGTGGTGCTGGTCTAAAGGGCAGTTGGTCAAGGCTTGTGCCATGATTTATTGTTTTAAAACTACATGTATCTTCCTACCTCTGAAGCCAGATGTTTCAGTGAGTATAGAGAGGGAGAGAGAGGATAGCAGGGGATAGATCATGTTACATCTTGTCAATTACTTATCTTCATCCCAAGAATTAGAAGATATCAGTGACAGCTTTTAAGCTAAAGAGTGACATGATGAAATTCGTACTTTCATCACTTTTACTCCAAAACAAAAAACAGATTCCAAGAGGCAAGAATGAATGCCAGGAGCTTGAGTTGAAGGTAGTGGCAACAGAGATAAAAACATGTGAGTGGATTCCAGAGATATTTAGGGGTTGAATGATAGTTTGAATATGAGAAAGTGAGAGAGAAGGTGTTGTCAAGGATGACTATTTGGATTGAGTGGCAACCTGGAAGGGTCACGCTGTGTCATCTCCTGTAGGAGGACAATTTTATTTAGCTTTGTTTTGTATGGGAGATGGATTATAAGCTATGTTTTGAATGTGTTGAATTTTAGATGTCTTGAGATACACCCAGGTGAAGATGGAATGCAGGAAGTTAGTCACAACCAGTCTAGAACAATAGACGTTGGTGGAGGTAGGTAATATTTCTCATGGTAAAATATGATACTGCTGGCTGTCCGGCAATACTCAGTCTCCTCTTATTCTATTGAGTAACAAATTACAATAAATGACCATGAATTTTTCCCTTCCGATTCAGAGGTGGAGTGTTTCTTCTCCCTCTGACTCAGGGTTAGCCATTTTGGCCAACCGAACATTAGCAAATATGACTATGACTCAGCAAAGGTTTGAAAAATTTGCACATTGGGGCTTGCCCTTTTGTGCTGTACAGCAGGTTCTGGAATGACATTGTTTTGTTCAACATCATTTTGTGATAACATTGATGAGAAAAAAACATTCAAGTCCTGGCTGGAGCCACTGCATGTGTGGAGTTTGCATATTCTCCCCATGTCTGCATGGGTTTTCTCCAGGTGCCCACATCCCAGAGATGTATACATTAGGCGAATTGTCCTGTGTGTATTATCTCAGTCTGAGTGACTGTGTGTGTGTGTGTGTGTGTGTGTGTGTGAGTGCACCCTACAATGGAATGGTGTCCTGTCCAGGACAGGGTCCTGCCTTGCACCCTGAGCTGCTGGGAGAGGCTCTGGCCACTGGAGACCCTGAACTGGAATACTTGGGTAAATAATTATCTTACTTGTTCTTATTAATCTTCCTTAAGTGTATGTATAGTTCACATTTATTTCAATG
>CAUYSK010050207.1:0-69260 GCA_963575035.1 Avahi laniger | reverse complement strand
CTCCCCCTCAGTCCAAGTTTCAAATATGTCCATCCTATTGCGTGGTGTGCACTGCACTCTTTGTGTATGCATATACCCGTCCCCTCCAATGAGCTAATTTTTGAAAGCATTCAGAATGTGTCTGAGACATTCAAATGCTATAAAAGGTTGCAAAATAAAATAAATGGGATGATGGTTCTCATTACCAAGGTCTCATAGATGCTAGGAAGACCTGAACCAGATAGTGCTTTGAAATACAAGGCAAAAGAAACCTTCCTGTAAAGCAGGAAATAAGCCACGCTTGGGTCAGTTTTAAAGGTATGAAGCTTAAAGAAAGACTATCTGGAGGCCACCTATGGCTTACAGGCAGCCTCAACTCAGGCTCCAGGACCCAAGAATGCTGGGGCAAGCTGCTGAAGAACATGAGGGAAGAAGAGTGCAGCCTGAGGCAACAAAGGGAAGGGAAAACAGCAGAAGAGATCAAGAACGTAGTTCTGAAATGAACTTAGAATCACAGCGCACCTGGAAGCACTGTACAGTCAGATAACTACTGTTAGTGTGTCTTGGTCTGCTGCAGCTCCGGGCTGGAAAGACCAGCGACCTAAGACAGGAATTAGAAGAGATTCTTCCAACAGTATCTTGAAGACCAGTCATGAGAACACTTGTATCAAGGAGCAACAAACATCCCATAGCCATTTTAAAATGATTTTTTGTGATTCTTTTTGTTGTTCTTTTTAACCCTTATTTCCCTATTGCAACAATAACCTTTTTTAAAAAACCTGACTTGCATGTGTGTTTCAGAAACACCGGCCAGGGAAGGCATAAGGAATCTGTGTCTTGCTCTACGAAGGAAATGAGGTGGGGAAAGAAGCGCACTGTGCTGCATGAAAAACGTCAACAGGCCGAATAAATCCTGGAGACTTCCGGAGGGAAAAAAAGGACAAACACAGAAACACGGGTTAGTTAGCTGCTGACTACAAAGTGGCTGGGGAGATGGGGTGGGTGTGGAGGGACTGACCCGCCAGAGGCTCCCTGCTACGTGACCCCACAGTCTATGCTCCACCATCACAATTCTCCTACTCTTCCACTGAAAGCCCTCCCTGAGAATCCATAGCAAGTAAATCACGCACCCTTCAAGCTGAGCTCAAGCCCTACCTCCTTTTAAATTGTACCAGCCTAGAAGGAGCTCCTCCTTCCTTAATTTATCTTAACATCTACACTCATATTTTGTCACCATAAACAATCTTGCCTTTCCTTTCTGCATTTGCCTCCATTCTCCAAAGAGATTTTACTCCACTTGAGGGCAAGAAGGATGCCTTAGGTGTTCTTGGGATCCAACAAAAAACTACAGCAATTCTTCCTTCAATATTCTTCTAAGGCCATTACTTCATATATTTGAAAATTCTTTCATCAAACTATAAATTATCCTACCACAGGTATTAAATTGACTTAAAATGTAAAAAGGACATGTGATATAAATACATTTGCCTATTATTTTCCATTGTGATTTTTCAGTAATAAAAAAGTTGGCACCAGCATGGGGTGGGGGTGGGGGAGAGAAGAAATCACACATAAGATGTTAAAATTCACAGAATGATGACCCTAGAGAGAAAAGCATTACTTTAACACACCCCTGCAAACCTGGTATTAGAGAAGTTTGATGTAGATGATAAAGCATGGAAAATAATGACAAAAATGAAATATAGATTTTGTATATATGTGTGTTTGAATGTGTGTGTGTGTATACACGCACACACACACTAGCTGCAGCTAACAATTAGTGAACATTTTATTATGTGCCAGCACTGTGCTGAGCATGTCATATTTACATCAAACCTCAAAGCAATATTAAGAGATAGGTAGTTTAACCTCCACTTTACATATGAGAAAACTGACGCAACTTATTCAAGGCCACAAAGGTAGAAAGCAGCAGAGCCAGGCCTTCAACTCAGGCTTTCTAACTGCAAAGATTATACCCTTGCCCATCTGTGCAAAAAGATGTTTAAGCACTCAGAGAAGGACAAGCCCCCCATAACTCCCCCATGAATATCCAGGGAATAAAACTTCAGGGGAAAGTCAAAGGCTTCAGCTCAGCTCCCTGGCAGTCTGTTAGCATAAAGCAATACTTCTAAGTAGGACATGCGGGGATGCCACTCAAAGGCTATCAGATCTGGTCCTGGAACCCTCTTTCCAAATTCCTAAAGTAGAAGACACTGATTAAAAAAAAAAAAGAAAAAGAAAATGATTTTTCCCTTTTAGAAGATTAAGAAGTTTTAACTGGTGACCTTTCCCAACAGCAAAGCTAATTTTGAAATGCTATAAAAGCAACCAACTCACCGACTGCATGCTAGGAGAATTGCTAAGTCAACTCCAGATGCCGAGACGTTAAGCCTGTACTAGGCCAAGAGCACTGGCAGCAGAGATGAAAGCAGCTACAGACTAACTACCAGGCAGCAAACCAAGAGCAGCAGGAGAGACATGTTCAAGGGAAAAGGAAGAGTCCTGGATTGACTGCAGAGATATTTCTGAGTTCAGAGTCAAAAATCATTTCTAGCAATTATAACTATGACTGCCCTCCCCCGTCCCCAGCAGGGTCTGGGGAGGCTAGGAATATTCAAATTTCTTTACTATGCCATTCTATGAGCATCTATGCATTATAGTCAGCCCTTGCTATCATTAATCAAATGAACCTAAACATAGTTGAACATTCATTTACAAGCCAATAAATACATGGAGAAGTCTCATGGGGAACTTCAGGTGACCCTCAGAGACCTGTCACCTGGTACACTAATTAAGAAATTATTCCAAGAAGTTAGTAAAATAACTAGCTGAAATATGCTCCCACCCTCACCCAAATCTAGGCCAGAGGGTACAGACAATCCCTTATTTACATTATAAAAATACTAACTGTTTCTATAAGTGCCAGCCAGTGCCAATAACCCTGGTCAGCATCATCCCAAACACGGCGCCAAACCACTGTGGATAGACAACAGCGTTACCTGAAGAACTTGCACATGTTATTTGGACCAGGAAGGGCCACAACATTAAACATATCTTTTAAAGATGGTTTCTGTTTTAGTTTGGTTTTTCCTACTCAGTAGCAAATCCTAGAAAGACAAAGAATGATAATCACTGAAGAAGGGCTCTTTTTAGACTGAAGTTTTCTGCTACTTATCTAATATAAAAAATCTCCACATGGGGCCTGCATAAGATTTTTCTAAAGTCAAACAAACCTGTAATTATGCAATGAAAGCAGCCACACTATTCATTAGACACATCATGTTACTCAATGTCAAAACACACTAACAGCAATATTATAACTACAACGTTACTATTCTTTGTGAAGCGTTGAGTAGGTATTAAAGTTATAGAATCAGTAGAACATTAAGCAGAAATGGGTTATTTAGTGTTGTAATCAAATTCAACTGAAAACAAAATTCATTAGACTTAAATGAGAGAAAGAGGATGGCTGAGGCAGGAACACAAATATGAAAGCAAAACAGTAACCATCAACATTGGCTGTCTCAAATGTAAAAGGCCAGGAGCAAGATGAAGAGATAGGTCTAAGAAAGGAAAGGAAAGGAGGGGACAAACTAGCTATTTTTATATATGCAGACTCTCAAGTAAGACAAATTCCAGGCCCTTTATGGCAAAAAGATGTAGGTAGTAAACCTGTAGCAGTATGGTCATTCTTATGTAGCACAGCATGGAAATGTGAGAGCTAGTTCCAGTGTTGTGTAGGGTCTATTCATAACTTACTTGTTCAGTACAATGCCATTTTCTAGGCCATAAGTTAAAAAGCAACATCAAATGGGGGAGCAGAAGATTCTTTATCTTGGCATATAGCTTCTTGACCAACTATTCTAAATAGGGCCCTTCCCTAACCACAGCTGCCCTGTAGTTGTAGCCTAAGGCATGCACTAGAAAGAAATAAACTCTCTTCCCCGAGGCCCAGCACTGATGTTTGGGAAGCAGAGACGAAACGGGTCCTGTAATACGGGTCCTGCAATACGTGGAACCTAGAGCCAAATAAAATCCTTCATCATCCCCCAGGTCTTCAGTAGAAACAGACATAAAAATGAAGATGCTTGGGGAAGGGAAGGGCAAGGGCAACATACGTAACCTAAACATCTGTATCCCCATAATATGCTGAAAAAAAAAATTAAAAAATTAATTAAAAAATTTAAAAAAATTTAAAAAATCAAGATGCCTTTCCTCCCTCTTTCCCCTAGCATATTCACACACATCTATCTCTACACTACCTCATTACACAACCAGATGTCTTTTTGCTTTGTTCTGCTGCTTCGTATGATCTCAGCCACAGGTCCTTTTCCAGAATCCTCCCTAATCTCCAGAACAGAATTAAATATTTTGTACCTTATAAGTCCATAAAACTTCATTACCTTTACAATAGGACACGTGTATATATGTGTCTCTGTGTGTGTGCACATGTGTGTGTTAGAGAGGCACACCCTCAAGACAAATTTCACTTACTTATCCCTCCTAACTTTATGTCTCTGATTCAATTGCATAGTTTTGCCCATGGCCAAGCTGTTCCCTGAAATTCTGTCCTAAACAAATAGAAATTGCAGAATCAAGTGTTTTTTATTCTACAAAGCCATGTACTGGCATGCCCAAACAGGAACAGCACCAATTATATATAGTTGACTAAATTCGACTCCATGCGTTTTATTAGTAAAATACCAGGCTAAGACAAAGCAGACATTTAGTGTTCTTACAAGGTTGCCGACAATTCAACATGATTCATATACTCAGAAGAATCTGATAAATATTAAAAGTCATAAAGTACATATGTCCATTTTTCAAGGAGGAAGAAAGAAAAGGAGGCAGGGAATTACCTGACTGTATTTAAATTTTTTATAATAAATGAGACATATAGAGCAAAGAAATTTTACTTTCCAAAACAGGGAATAAGTATTTCCTAATTTCTTCAACTTAAAACTTGATTCTTCTCCATTTTGTAAACAAGACATTTATTCTTTTTAGATAAATTCAAAAAAATGACAGTATAAACCACACCCAACCCCTTCCCACCAAAAAAACAAAAACAATCTTTCCTGTCTGAAAATATAGCTCCAACTATCTCTAGCAACACATATTTACACATACACCTACCTCTATGAGCGTGTGTGTGTGTGTGTGTGTGTGAGTGTGTGTGTGGATGTTTTTCCTGGCAGCCTCATCTTAAGCAATCATTATATATTCATCAGGAGTTGAATTTAATGACTTATTCACTGCTTGAGCAATATTTAATGGAAACCTACTTGCTTCTCACTACAGTCTACTTTAAAGTTATAATTATTCTTCCACATAGATATTAGTGTGGTAAAATTAAATCTGAATGCACATTTTATAACTGCCATCCACTGGAAGTCATAGTGAAGAGTCTAACAGTGCATGACACAAGGTAGTAAGCAGCTGGGTTTTTACAAACACAGTGACCATGGGAAAAATCCTCAAGCAATAGTCACCTTTATAGTCATCTTTACTTTATCTATCTATGCAATTCCCTTATCATAATAATATGGAAGAGCAAAGTTGTATAATACAGTAACTGAAAAAGCCAGCTCTGAAATCAGATTGCATTCAAATCTAGGCTATGTTATGTTACATTCTAGCTATGCAGTTTTTGGCAAGTCACTTTGGCAAGTCTGCTTTCTCTTCTGCATAATGGGTATAATAACAGTAGCACCTAATTCATAAAGCTGATATAAGGACTAAATGAGATAATGTAGGTAAAATGATCAGGAGAGGGCCTAGCCCACAGTAAGTACTGACAAAATATTATCTGCCATTATACTGATTACAGAAAAGATAACTACTCTGCAAATATAATTACTCTAAATACTGAAATCATTTTGGCCTTGGAACCAAAAAGTAGCAAGTGAAGACCATCTCCTTAATTCTTGGCTGTTTTTATTGATTTCCAAAGCTCTAAGTTGAAATCACAAGACTGCAATGCTCAATGAGAAGCTTTATAAACACAGCACCCCTCCCTCAAGCTCAGAAACTTATTTATGTAGCAAATGTTTATTGAGCACTTACTACATGTCAGGCAGAGGGGAAAAAATGCCTTGAAGCAAGATGAAGGAGCAGTTAACACTGCCCACAGAAAGTAGGAAAGGTTTAACAGGTGAGGGTAAATTCCAATTATGTCTTGAAGGATGAGTAAGTGTTTGTCAGATGCTCACCAGACTAGAGTACAGAGGAGAAACAAATGCCCTCACTCCTCTCCACAGAGACCAATTTAGAGTATAAATGGTCAAACAAAAACACTGGGAATGAACAGAGGAAAAAGAAAGATTTTTAAGAGGAACAAATCTTCACTGAGCACTGACTACATGCCAGGCACTTTGCACATACTCAATTGGTACTCTGTTACAACAGTGTGAGTTAGGTATTATTAAACATATTGCAGAGATAAGAAAACAGATGTTCACAGACACTAAACCATTTGCCCCAGGTTACATGGTTAATTAATAAATGGTGGAGTTATGACTGACCTCAACTCTGACTTAAAGTTACCATGGAAAGCACATGACACAGTGTCTGAACAGAAATAAGTAAAATACATTTCAGGCAAAAGCCATGAAGTAATGATTAATCTGTTCTCTACCTAAAGAGATTCTCCTAAATATTATCTTCTGTTAAGAGAGAGAAAGAGAAAGAGAGACTGACTGACTGACTTAAATAGCTCTACCTCAGAGTGATGGTAACCATGACATCTTTCATTATACAGACAGATATTTCCTTAGAATATGTTAATAGCATATAAACTATCATAGTAATGGTATAACTCAAAATATTGCTTGAAATAAATTCTATAATGAATTTTAAATTAATAAAATCACAGAAATCAATCTTTGTCAATCATCACAAGCACTATGAATCCCAAGTTACAGCCATCTATCTTTTAAAACATATCCACAGGGCCAGACACAATGGCTCATGCCTATAATCCCAACACTTTGGGAGCCCGAGGCAGGAGGATCACTTGAGGCCAGGAGTTCAAGACCAGCCTGGGCAACACAGTGAGACCCCCATCTTTACAAAATAAAAATAAAAAATTAGCTGGGTGTGGTGGTGCACTCCTGTAGCCCTAGCTACTCTGAAGACTGAGGCGGGAGACTCTCTTGAGCCCAGGAATGTTAGCCTGCAGTGAGCTGTGATCATGACACTGAACTCCAGACTGCATGACAGAGTGAGACTTTGTCTCTAAAAAACTAAAACTAAAAATAAATAAACAAATAAAACATATCCACAGATCCCCTCTGTCTACCTATTATATGTCCCCAAATCTTCAAGGTCAGGTCTGTCTTTTATTTGACTTAACTGTTTTTCCCACATCCTTCTTGCCCATTTCTCCCTATCTAATCCCTGGTAGACTGGGAAGAAACAGTGAATTCAAGGCCGCAAGCAATATTTACAGCAGCATTTCCCCAACCAACATAATTTCAACGACTGCCATTTCTCTCTGGTCTTCAAGTTCTTCCCTGTGTCCAATTCGTATCCATAGCATGCAACTTGGAGACCCAGAGCATGGCTTTAACCAAATATCAAAGCTCTAGCATGAATTCATGGCAGCAAAGACAAAAGGAAGTGAGGAACCTCAAAAGGAACCTCATATAATTATTAAGAAAATTAAATAACAATGTAGGTAAAGCACTCAACATAATGCCTCAAACACAGAAGACTCTTAATAAAAATCTTCTACTTCACTTAAGCTAGTATCTGTTGACTTATGGGGTTTTCCCACTCACTTTAAAGAAAATTTTTAAAATTAATAAAGCATATAGTTAAAAAAGTAATAAACCATATGGTTGAAAAATTCAAACAGTACAATAGTGTGGTATCTCCAATCCCCAAACTCTCTCCCCAGCAAACCATGGCAATGAGGTTCTCAGAACTATAATCCCACAGAAATATTTTATGTATAACATAAGGCATCCCTCTTTAATAGGGACTACAGGCTGGGTGCCCAAGCATGGTAGCTCATGCTTATAATCTCAGCACTTTGGGAGGCAGAGGTGGGAGGAATGCTTGAGGACAGGAGTTTGAGACCAACATGGGCAACATAAGGAGAACTTGTCTCTACAAAAAATTAAAAAATTAGGCAGATGTGGTGGCACATGCCTGTAGTCCCAGGAACCTGAGAGGCTGAGGTGGGAGGATCCCTTAAGCCCGTATGTTCAAGGCTACAGCAAGCTGTGATCATGCCACCGCACTCTAATCTAGCTGACAGAGAGACCCTGTCTCATAAAAAAAAAGGACTACAGAAATTAAAATGCTTATAGAATTAGCAGATATAAGGAATTTACAATGGATAAACCTCAGAAGAAACTACTCCCAGGAAGTCTCACAATGAAAATCATATCAATACTCTCCCTGTGCCCTAATGTTTAATAAGTGTACACGAAGAGAAAGAAAAGCAAGTGGCTACTTCAGTTTAATGTCAAAATATCCACTCTAAAATAACAACATAAAGGCAAACAAACATATGAGAAAACAACATGCACCATATTAAAAAAAAAACAAGAAAGGAGTAACCCTAAACAAAGAATGGAATATAAGTATTGTGGCAGGACTACAGGCATGCGCCACCATGCCCAGCTAATTTTTTTATATATATATTTTTAGTTGTCCAGCTAATTTCTTTCTATTTTTAGTAGAGACAGAGTCTCGCTCTTGCTCAGGCTGGTCTCGAACTCCTGACCTCAAGCGATCCTCCTGCCTCAGCCTCCCAGTGCTAGGATTACAGGCGTGAGCCACCACGCCCAGCCTGTATCTTTTCTTAAAAAGCTTTTACAAAAATTCTGCTCCATGTAAAAATTTCTAAAAAGCACTGATATAAATATGTGGACTTTGTCTGGCTCTTAGTATGATGGGAAAGCTTGTTCCACTGCTGAACTGCTCTATTTATTAGAGTCCTTCCAAACACAGAGCTGATTCAGCACCTCCCTAGAACAGTGCCAAGCAATGATAACAATAAATCTGAATTGCTCTTTCACATACATTAACTTTTTTACATCTCATAACGTCTGTAGACAGAGATTTTAATCTCTGCTCTACATAGTTGAAAAGACTGATGCACCGAGAGGTTAACTGATTCTACCTCAATATCAGAAGCAGAATGTGAACTCTGATCCTCTACTCCAGAGCTACAAAAGAGCTACCTCCTGGGTCATACAGAAAATCTCTATTCTCTTCCAGATTATAGTCCTTCAAATATCTGAAGGTGTCTATTAAATATTTCCTACCCTGCAAATCTTTACTTCCCAGGATAAATCACAATCAAGTTCCTCCAACCAAGTGGACCTGCCTTCATTTAAACATGCTTCATTTGTCATTTGAAAGATGGACTCCAGAATAAAAAGCAATAATTATAGCATGGGTTGAACAATGAAGACTACGATAACTCTATTATTACATTTGTACCTCTGTGATCACAGGTTGGCCTTGTCAATTAAAAAAAAAAAATTTCAACAGAAACTGTTATTAAGCAAGACCACTCCCCTTCCTATATTAGTGCCACTGAATTTTTCAATCTAAAATTCAAAATTTAAAGGCCATCTCATTTCATGACTCTGAAATCTGGCATTCCATTTCATTCAGGAGGTGGAGGTCTTTCTGAATTTCAATCTGTCATCTAATCCATCAGTTGGCCTTCCCTGTTTTTTACAACACATAAATTTGACAACCTTACCTTCTTAGCTTTCTTTCAACAAGTTAAATAAATAGTAGGTAACATTCATTGAGCACTTACTACATCCCAGACACTGTGCTAAGGAATTTATATGTATCATCTCATTTAATCCTTACTACAACAGCTCTGGGAAGAAGATACTATTATTATTCCCAATTTCATGAAAGTAAAACCAGGCTCAGAGAGGGTAAGCACCCTGAACTAAAGTCATATAGCTAATGACCTGCAGAGAGAAGACTCAAATCAGGCTCTATTAAATAACAGAGTCCATTCTCCTAAACTACCTTGGATCATTGCCACCCTTTGGGTATAACCATTTCCATGTCATAAGATTTTATCAAATGCGCTCCTAAGATTTATGCATAGAAAGCATCTCTACTATGCCAGGGCAATTATTCTAGTAAAAAAAAAAAAAAAGGAAAAAAAAAAGGAAGGGTGAGGGGGTCTGGAGAGAACTAGGATGATCAGGAACAAAAATATCAAATAGGTTCATAAATGAGATGGCTACTCAAAAAAAGGCTAATGATCTTTAGCATGCAATGTGGATAGCAACTGCTTTAAGCCAGCATATCTCTATACTTAACTTTAAATAAATTTATACCAGAAAAAGATTACGAATAGGGTCAGCCTACTTTAAAATGGGAAGTCAATGAAGGAATAGTTTAATTAAACAAATTCTGTCCTCAAAAACTGTAAGCATAAGTTCTAAGATACCTGATAAGAAGTTTATTAGACTGTAAAACCTGAGATGACAGGGACTGTAATCTGCATTACTTACCTAATTTTCTATGTTGGTCTTAATGAGAAGTACTTTGGTCTGAGAAACATTTCCTTAAGGAAAGACTGGAAGGGTCACAACTACAAAAGAAGTGGAACAACCTTATTTCATTTTCCTATCTGTTGAAGAACAATTTCTACGCTTATTACTTTTGGAAAGTAAAATAAATCTGATTTCATGAAAATATTGGCAAACTAATATTTTAAAATTTAAATCATTGACAACTCCAGAAAATAAGCTATCATAATTTACTACAAATATCATAATACTTATCCCATCCAATATAGAACATCTCCTTATATTTGTACCTCCATATAGTGCAAGTTTCCGAAAAGATATGTATCAGATTTTATAAGGTCACTTTTATTTTTCTTACTACTTATGTTAATATTTTTAAGATGTTTTATTTTCAATTCAATTGATGTAAATCATTAGTGACTCTCACTCAGGATTGCTTGTTTTCCCTTCTTTAAAAGCTTACTATCAAAAAAATAATGATCCTTAAACACATAAATCTACTAGAAACTTCTAAGAGAACTCTTTGTTGAGTGAAGTAAACTACCTCTTTAAGGGGAATAATCACCCACTAATATATGTTTTTAGATGACAATTATAATGAACTGCAAAATAAGATATTAAAAAACTATTAATATTCCCTGAGTAACTGGTTCTGAACTCCAGGGTATCAATTATAACACTACAGTACTATTTATAAAACGGGAGGTTCCAATCATTCACATCCCACATATAGGCACCTAGTCTCTGCAATCAAACAGAACCAAATCATATGTTCAGACCTAAAACCTAAAGTCATCTTAGACCCCCCTTCTTAGCCTCCTCCATATTCAACTAGTCATAAAGATCTATGTAGCCTACTAAAGTCAACTATTATCTCCTTTCCAACTATTGCTGCCTTAATTTCAGTTGTCACTGTTTCTTCTTCAGATTGCTTCCTTAGCGATTTCCTTTTTCAGTCTCTTTCCCTCTAATCCTTCTTCCATGTTGTCACCAATTTTCTTTCTCAAATACAAGTCTGATGTTACTTTCTTGTTTATCAAAAATCTAGCATAATACTTCCACTTTCAGGCCAAGATGAAGGGCTAGATTTGTTCTCCTGCCTGAAACAACCAAAAAAACTAAAATAAAAAAAAATTTAAAAAGGTTTACAGGACACCAGACATCATGCAAGGAAGAAAGAAGGAAAATGAGTGGAAGCATATGAAGTAAGACCTATAATTGCTCTGCCTTAGTATCCTGAGAGAGCTTCTAGGCTGCAAGGTACACAATACCAATCAAAATCTTAGAAGATTTCTTTGTATAAATTGACAAGCTGATTCTAACATTCATATGGAAATGTAATGGACCTAGAAAAAATAGCCAAAACAACCTTGAAAAAGGCAAAGTTGGAGAACTAACACTACCTGATTTTAAGAGTCATTATAAAGCCTCAGTAATCAAGAGAGTGTGGTACCAGCATAAAGACTGAAAACAAGATCAGTGGAATAGAGTCTGGAAATATATATGTATATGTGCAACTGATTAGATAAAGGCACAAAGGCAATTCAATTCAGCTGAGAAAAGATACTCGCATCAACAAATGGTACTGGGACAATTGGCTATCCATATGTCAAAAAAAATATATAGAACTTCTATCTATATCTCATATCTTGTGCCATATACAAAAATTTCGTCAGAATGGATCACACGCTTAAATGCAAAACCTGAAACTATAAAACTTTTAGAAAAAATCTTTGGGAAATTGGGTTAGGCACAGATTTCTTAGCTACAACACCAAAAGCATAATCCATAAGAGAAAAAATTGATAAATGAGATGTCATCAAAATTCTTCTGCTCTTCAAAATAATCTATTAAGAAGCTGGGTGCAGTGGCTCAGGCTTGTAATCCCAACAACTTGGGAGGCTGAGGGGGGAGGATCACCTGAGGCCAGGAATTCAAGACCAGCCTGGGCAACATGGCAAAATTCCATCTCTTAAAAAAAAAAATCTGTTAAGAGCACAGACTGGGGGAAAATACTCACAAATCATATATCTGATAAAGAATTTGCATTCAGAATATATAAAAAACACTAAAATGCAATTTTTTAAAAAAAGTCAAATAGCAAATGGGAACAAGATTTGAATAGATACTTCACCAAAGAGGTGAATGCCAAATAAACAGATGAAAAGATATTCGAATTTATTGATCACTAGGGAAATGCAAATTTAAACCACTATAAGATACTGCTACATATCTATTAGAATGGCTAAAATTAAGACTACCCATACTAAGTGATGACAAGGATATGGAGTCACTAGAGAGTTCCCTTAACATACTCCACATATCCCTAATTTTCAGATAAGTGTATCACTATAATAAAAAAGTACATTCACCAATATAAACACTTCATACAATTTAATCTTAAAATAACTCACAAGGACTTCATAATATAATGCGTCAATGTCATCATTATGTTTTTTCTGTAATATATGAAAACATTCATCGACAGAAATTGTTTATGTAACAAATACCAAAGAAACCAGCTTTTAGTCTATAATTAAATCACCAGAGTATGATTGCTTTTTATTATAATCTGTTTTCTCTAATCTGGTAGCTTTCAAAGTGTGATCACAGGACCAGCAGCATCAGCATCACCTGGAAACTTGTTAGAAATGTAAATTCTCAGGTCCGAATCTGAAACTCTGGGGTGGGGCCCAGCAATCTTTATTTTAATAAATCCCCCAAGCGATTCTGATTCATGTTAAAATTCAAGATCCACTATTCTAATGTATTAATATGATTTAAGTCTAAAATCATAAATTGCTTTTTCAGAGATTCTTTCTGAAGTCACAGAATTTTAAGACAAAGAGAAACTGTTACTTCAATGTTTTCAATAAATCTAGGACTCAACCAGCTGTTTTTTCATTTTTGTAGTCCTAGATTATTTTAAGCCTTTATTAAGCCAGAAAATCAAAACTGGATGTAAAGTCCCATAAATAATACATTCCATAAAAGTGTTTGTTTTGAAACAAACTTGTCTACTTAAATAACTTAGTCATTCAGTCACATCTATTTTTGCAACTGTATCCAACATTCCTCGCAAATTTACTAGATTTGCTTCTAATCTACAAATTGTCATCCTCCAGTGAACATCTGCATAACTTTTAATTAGGTTCATCTGAACGGAATAGATTTGTAAAATCTAATTACTAAACGTTTTAATTGTTTCATAAAGATACTGAAGACAGAAGCAGAATGAAAGCAGAAATGACAGACTGATTCAGGACATCTGGGACTGTCAATAACTTACTCTGAGACTTTGGGTTAATAACTTAATCTTTCTGGGGCTCAGTTTCCTCATTTTTTTTTTTGAGAAAGTTGGAGTAGATGATCTGTAAAGTCCATTTCAGGCCTAAAGGTCTATAAATCTACGATCTCTCTCTTATACTCTATGGTACTGTACTTTCACAATCATGTGACATTGCCAAATTATTTTAAGTATTGTATCTATTTTTAACTATTTAAAAATTGTTTTAAGATACATGCCTCTTCTTAGGATTCTAGAACATTGCTATCACACTGCTTTCTAGAGAGCTGAACACAGAAGAAGATGAACACACTTATATTTTTAGTTGCTGAAGCACCAAAATGGCAGTGAGATTTTTAACAATCTCTTGTTCTTTCTTGGATTAGTTAATTTATCTGTGAAACTATAGGAATGCATGGCACGAATACCCAAAAGTTAAACTTTCACAATGTCGTTAACAACACGGGCTCTGGAGGCAGACTGCCTGGGTTTGAATCTGGATCTTAAGAACTTTTTGTGATACTGGGCAAGTTACTTACATTTTCTAAACTTTAATTTTATCTATATTCTGCTAAGAGAGGATAATAATAGTATCTCTGTCACATAAATTAAGTAAGATAATTGATAAAGAGCACTTAGCACAGAGCCCAGCACGGAATAAGCATTTAATAAGCATTAGATAGTTTTATTAACATTACTTGCACAGTCATCTCTCTCGGAATCTTCAATTCCATTTAGGAAACTCTCACTCAGCATGCCCCCATTTGTGCAAGTGTCTCACCATTCAACATGAGGGGCTGAGGTTCTCAAACTTCAGGATGTAGCAGAATTACTTGGGATGCTTGTTTAAAATGCAGATTCCTGAACTCTGCTTCCAGAAGCTCCAATTCTCCATTTTAAAAATACACATACCAGGTGCCTCTAAGGTAGGCTGTTGAGGATGGAAGCTTAAGAAACATTTCTGTAGAGGTTTCAAAGAGATAATATCTCCCCTCAAGTACTTATAATCTCTAAACATTTTTTTTCACTTCAGAACTCACTGCAAGCTACCTGTTGGCTGACCACCATGCACACCTTACACAGGGAGCCCTTTCATTTAGATTCCATTTGCCATCACTTTATATCTACATCCTGATGCAGTGATGTAACTCAACTCTTGGCCTTATATATGAGATCTGCCTAATTCTCTAAATCCAAGCAGCTCAAAGCTTTTGACTACAGAAGGTTCCTGATACATAAATTAATCCTAACCTCTGAGAGCAGAAAATTCTTTAGACCTGTTGCTGACCTATAAATTTGACCATGGCCTCATGCACCATTCTTGTCTCAGACTTACGCTTTCGGCATTGCTGCTGGCAATCACCCCAGTATGTCTTCAGTACATAAATTCTCAAAATATGTACATATTTTCAAAAAGAGATTGCAATGTATCAAAACCCATATAAATTTAACTCACCAAGAACTTTAAATGTATACAGAATAATAAAGAAAGCAATAACAAAGACAAGAACAATAACAAAGCAACAATTACAGACTAAGGGAACCTGGGATAGAATGCAGACTATGACAAAAGAATTCAACTGTATTACTAATGTATGACAAATGTCACCGAAGGGGTTGGGGTGAAAGGGAACAGACCTAAGTAACCTCGGAAATGGTGTTTTGACTGAAAACTGTAAGACTAAAGGCAAAAAGAATCACACATAAACACTAAGCTAGCTGATGCAGTTGTCTGTCGCAGGGGTACAGGTTAATAATTCTGAGACTTCTTTACCTGTATACTGGGGCCAAACAAATAAGCAAATGGATGTTGGATGGTGGGATACAGGTTTCTTAGTGCTGGAGAGGGAAGTTACAAATGAGCAGGGGAAAAGACTAGAATTTAAACATGTGGTACCAGATTAGAATTGAAGACATCAGTATGAATACATGTTTACCTTAATAGATACAGATGGATGGATATAGAAATAATCACAAATACATGTGTACGTAAGTGTCAGTATACATACACATACTTTCTAGTTCTGTCTGCTGAAAGCGTTTAGAAGCAGTCACTTTCTGATAGCAGCAAGCACACTCAGAGCCCAGATGTTAGTTTCTAAATATCATTTTCCAATAAAAAGAACCAGGGCTCCTTAGAAAAAATAGCTGATTCTGGGGAGGGGCAGAAGCAGGAAAAATACAATTTTTAAAGAATTCCAAATAATTTATGTAGATACTTACCTCCCCAAGAGGTAGAGTTTAATTCTTTCCTCTAGAGTGTGGACAGAGTTAGTGACTTGCTTTCAAAAAACAGTATGTTGAGGGAGAAGAAGAAAAAAGTACCTTTTCATGAAAGAAACCTGACAAACACTATTGGGGCCAGGTGATCAACGTTAACATTGCTGGTCATGTTGATGACAAGTAGCCCCTGATATGATGTGATGAGAAGGGGACTTGACTTCTGTGGTCTTCTTTCCAAAAACCCATAAACCCAGTCAAATCATAAGAAAAACATCAGACAAATTCCAATTGCAGGACATTCTACAAAACATCTAACTAGGATTCCTCAAAACTATTAAGGTTATAAAAAACAAGAAAAAGTGAAACCAACTAATAAGCAACTAAAGAGATAATTAAACGCAATGTGGTAGACTGGATAGAGTACTGGACAATGTCTTTAAAAGGACATTAGTGAAATGCGAATAAAGTCTGGAGTTTACTATTTAGTTTAGTCAATAGTAATGTACCAATGTTGTTCCTTAGTTTTGACAAATGTACCATGGTATTGTTAAGGTGATCTTATTACTAACAATTGAGGAAACTGCATGAGGGTATACAGGAACTCTCTGTATTATTTGCAACTTTTGTAAGTCTAACATTATTCCAAAATTAAATGTTTATTTAAAAAAAAAACAAAAAGGAGAGAGGGAGAGAGACTGCAAAACTAGGTGAAAGAGACTGCAAAAGGAGCTGAGACTGCATTGAGACTTTTGAATTTTGTGTTGTTTCATGCCACTAAGTTTGTGGTTATTTGTTTCAGCGGCAATAGCAAAGTAACATACCAACTCTATTAACATGAATGCTTCGGTCAGAAATCTGGGTATCACTGTGGACTTCTCCCTTTTCCTCAATTTCCATATTCAAAAAACCATCAAGTTTCAACAATTATTCTTCCTTTGTCTCTTAGGAATCTACTTTCTTCTCACCAACCCCTTACCACTTTTCTAATCCAAGTCACTATTGCCTAATACCTGAGGACTATTGCAACAACCTCCCAACTGGCCTACCTATCCCCAGGCTCATTCCTAGGAAGCCATTTCCCACAGTACAGCCAGAGAATTAATGCAAAATACGTATTATGCTATTCCTATTTTAAAACTTTTTAATAGCTCCCCATTGACCTAAAGATAATGTCCAAGCTCTTCAATTTGACTCATAAGAGATTATCACCACTATTCTGGCTTTTTCCTATTCTCTCCAGCTTCTACTCAGCGCACAATGGCCACGTGTATTTCAGTCACTGTTATAACACAGACTGAGCATCCCTAATCCAAAAAGCTGAAATCCAAAATGCTCCAAAGTCTAAAACTTTTTGAGCACTGACATGATGCCACAAGTGGAAAATTCCACACATAAGTACTTTATACGAACTTGGTCTCATGTACAAAATTATTTAAAATTATTGTATAAAATTACCTTTAGGCTAGGTGTATAAGGTATATATGAAACATAAATGAATTTCATGTTTAAACTTGGGTCCCCTCTCTAAGATATCTCATTATGTATATGCAAATATTCCCAAATCTGAAATCAGAAACACTTTTGATTCCAAGCATTTCAGATAAGGGATACTCAACCTGTATTATTAAGTTTCAGCCAAGACCCAAAAACCTTCATAAGCTTAGCACTGAGAAAACAAAGACAGGGCAGATACAGGATAATTCTTTTCAAACTCAACAAACTCCAAAACTACCTAAGAACTCTGGAAGGCTCCATTCCAAGTGAAAAGAGAGAAAGAACTAACAAAAACGGCATCTTCTACGGAACACGTTACATAACCTTTCTTTGTTAACTGGTTTAAATGTCTATTTTAGTCAATCCCACAGGAGCACTGATCTTTTTTTGTTTGAAATTAAATCCCATACTAATTTTTCTTAAACTAGAACACATTTCTGCTTCTCAAACCATATCGCCAATGTCTTTTTTCCCTAATAAGATGATGTCCCCTTGTCCCACAAACACACATGGCCCTTACTATCATGTACTCCCCCAGACCTCAACACACATTCTCAGTGCCATTCCCTATCCTAATGGTAAGATATACACTTTAAGTTGTTTTTCTAATTCCCTTTAAAACCAAAACAAGTGTGATGTCCTCACTGTTTCCTGTAAATAGGTTTCTATCACAGCACCTTTACAGATTTATCCCACAGGCTTGTGTGCTGTTCCAGTTATCAATTAATTGCCTCTAAGCTCAAAATCCATCATTCAGTACACACTGTATGATAATGGATGGGACTGCTTTAAGCATTTTTCCTTTCAGTGAGCATGATGTTAAGATTTCTCAATAGAGGTCGTTAAAAGGGCACTGCAGGAGGAAAGGAATTCTCCAGCTAACGCTATGCTTAATAATGAAAGACTGGATGCTGCCCTAAGATCAGAAAGAAGATAAGGATGTCCACTCTCACCACTTCTATTCAGCATCGTACTGCAGGTTCTATCCAGGGCAATTAGGCAAGAAAAGTAAATAAAAAGCATCCAGGTTGGAGAGGAAGAAATAGAACTATTTCCATTCACAGATGGCATGATTTTATATACAGAAAATCCTGAAGAATCCACTAAAAAAAAAAAATTGAGACTAATAAACAAGTTCAGCAGGTTACAGGATACAGATTAACACACAAAAATCTACTGTATTTTTATATACTTGTAATGAACAATATATATATATATTTTTTTTTTGAGACACAGTCCCACTCTGTTGCCTGGGCTAGAGTGTTGTGGCATCACCCTAGCTCACAGCAACCTCAAACTCCTGGGCTCAGGTGATTCTCCTGCCTCAGCCTCCTGAGTGGCTGGGACTACAGGTGCACACCACCATGCTTGGCTAATTTTTTTCATTTTCTGTTGCCCATCTAATTTTTTTTTAATCTATTTTTAGTAGAGACAGGATCTCACTCTTGTTCAGGATGGTCTCGAACTCCTGAGCTCAAGCAATCCTCCCGTCTTGGCCTCTCAGAGTGCTAGGATTACAGGCATGAGCCATTGCACCAGGCCACAGTGAACAATCTTAAGAAAACAATTCCATTTACAATAGTATCAAAAAGAATAACATGTTTATGAATAAATTTAACAAAACAAGTATAAAATTTATAGTTGAAAACTACAAAACATTGCTGAAAGAAATTTTAAAAGATCTAAATAAATGGGGAAAAAATTCCCATGGTTATTGATCAGACAATTTAATATTGGTAAAGTGGTAATACTCCCCCAGACTGACCTACGGATTCATTTAATGCCCTCAGAATCCCAGCTGGCTTCTTTGTAGCAACTGATAAACTGAGCCTAAAAATCACACAGGATTGCAAAGGACCCTAAATATCCAAAACAGTATTGAAAAAGAACAAAGTTGCAGGACTCCTGATTTCAAAACTCACTACAAACAATAGCAACAAGACACTGTGGTACAGGCATAAGGAAAGTCATTCGGAATTCCATTAATGGAATAGAATTGAGAGTCTAAAAACAAACTTATGTGTCTTTGGTCAACAGATTTCAACATATGACCAAGGCCATTTTATAGGGAAAGAATGGTGTTGGGGCAACTGGATGACCACATGCGGAAGAATGAAATTGGGCTCTTAACTCAAACCATTTATAAAAATTAACTCAAAATGGATATAAATAAAACAGCTAAAACTATACAGCTCTTAGGAAAAAACCAGGGGTAAATCCACATAACTTAGATCTAGCAATGGATTCTTAGCTATCATACCAAAAACATGAGCAACAAAAGAAAAAAAAAACCAGATAATTGGACTTAATCAAAATTAAAAACTTCTGTGCTTCAAAAAAAAGTCAGGAAAGTAAAAGGAAAACATATGCAATGGGACAAAATATTTGCAAATCACATATTTGATAAAAGACTTGTATCCAGAATATATAAAGAACTCACACAACTGAATTTAAAAATGGGCAAAGCAACTGAATAGACATTTCTCCAAAGATATTCAAATGGTTAGTGAGCACAAGAATGCAAAACAAATGCAAAACAGGGAAATGCAAAACAAAACCACAATGAGATACTAACTTGTACACAAATGCTCACAGCAACATTTATTAATAATATCCAAATAATAATTTATTAATAACAACCCAATGTCCATCAACTGATACACAAAATGTGACATATCCATATAGTAGAATATTACTCAGCTATAAAAAGGAATGCAGTACTGACTGAAACATGCTATAACACGAATGAACATTGAAAATGTTAAGTGAAAGAAGCCAGTCAAAAAAGACCAGATGTTATACGATTCCATTTATTAATATATGAAATGTCCAGAATAGGCAAATCTATAGAGATATATTAGCGGCTCCTTAGGAATGAGGGTTATGGGGAAATAGGAAGGTGATGGATAAAAGGCACAGAGTTTCTTTTCTTGAGGTGATTATGGTGATGGTTGCACATGCCTGTGAATATTCTAAAAACCACCAAACTGTATACTTTAAATGTGTGAATTATACCCCAAGAAAGTTATTATTTTAACAAAGTCACCAAACGAAAGGATTAAAAAACTAATAAAGTTCAGAGGAGGTAATTAACTGGAAGGACTTTTTTAAAAACTAGGTTACAATATGTAAAATTCCATTAAGAGGAATTTAAGGTGATTAAACACTAAATTAATTCTCTGCTGAAATAAATTTCATTACAGCAAAATTGCATCCCATAATGAGAGATTCTTTACTTAATGTATCAAGCTTAATAGCTCTACAGTATATAAAGACAACTGGGACTAGCAGAGGACATGCTGACATATACAAGATGTATGAGAGAGAGAGAGAGAGAGAGAGAGAGAGAGAGAGAGAGAGAGAATGCAAATGAATATGGGAGAAGCTATTCTGGATTTGAGTAGCATCCCAGTCAAACTAAACTTTGTGACTTCAACCAAGTCACTTAACCCTTCTGAGCTTCAGCTCTCTCATCTGTCAAATGTCTCCCTCATTTTCACAGGATTGTTAAGAGAGAAAATATTTGTAACGAGATCTATGAGTTTGTTGAAATATCTTCATATCTTTACATTTCTAGCACAGTACTCATCAGATAATAGGTACTTAGTAAATACTGTGGAACTAACTTCAGAAAACATAAAGGGCTTTTGGAAAGGAGGAAATTAAAACATATGAACTTGAATATATATAACTGACTACAGAGAACTTCATAAGTAAGATTTTTCAGCAATCCATGATATGGAAGCTGTCAAGGCTCACATTATGCTCTTTTGAAAAATTTATTTTCTACCAGTAATTTAACGAATTGGCCAGTAAAAAAATTCTTTTCAAGAACCATTGCTGCTATCTTCTCCATAGACTCTGTGCAGGTATCACTTTATATTTTGATTTTGTAAAATTTTAACCCATTCTTAGCCTACAGAAGAGACTATCATATAAGAAGAGACTATCATAGAATGACTTTTACCTGAACAATGACCAGTAAAGTGCAGTCCGCTCCTGGTTGCATTACATTCATTTGTTTATATATTGTTTATGGCTGCTTTTGAGTGAAAATGGCAGAGTTGGGTAGTGCAACATAGACTGTGGAACACAAGACCATAACTTGGCTGGGAAACAGGATATTATTAACTGGCCTTTTCAAACCTCCTTATCTAGTGGTGGGAATTCAGACTTACAAACAATTGAATGCAAAGAAGTGCTCTAAGATTTAGATGACGAATGCACAGCAAACATGGAGAAACCAAAGAAGAGATCAGTTTGGCCTGGGTGGGAGAAGAATGTCTACCAAAGAAAGATGAACTTAGCCTTGAAAGATGAATAGGTACCCTCTAAACACTCGACAGGGAAAAGGCATTCTAGGGAGAGGAAATTATGTGAACAAAGGCAAGAGGCCTACAGAGGATACACATCTGATTCTACAAAGCCTTCAAAGAAATTCATGAAAACAACATGCCTCTTGCAACTTGGTCACGTGCAAAAATGAAGCAAAAAGTACATCTGTTTGGAGCTTGCCCCAAATGCCTCTAGTTCTTCTCCAAACTAGGTTCATAACTCCCACCCACAGAGAGAAAGCCAGTGCCTTAGGCAACACCCAGGGACAAGCAAATTAGCATTTCCAAGGTCAACTGCTGACAGGCCTAATTGTTTACAGCAACCAGAGTACAGTATTCTGGCTGCTGAAGTTAAGAGGCTTAACCTCTTTGGCTTGCCCAATACCATAAGAAACTAATTTACCACATCAGCTACAAAATGTGAAAGTATTGTAGATGTGGATTCAATTTATCATACGACATTTCAAACAGAAGTAAATATTAATAGGATCCCCAGAAGTACGTCTTTTTAAGCTGGCTAAACAATTTTTTAATCGGTATTTTATGTTTTAAAATACCAATCACACCAGTGGTAGAGAAGTGACAACTATAAAAGAAATCAACAGATAATATCTCATTTTACCAAATAGTTTGATTTGAATACTCACCAAAACTGCTAAAAAGCTGCAAAACTAATTGATTTAACTGCCCTTACAGTTTCTTGCCCTTCTCTGATAGAGTCAATGAAAAGTGAAATAACCTATGTACCTGCTGTTTAACCCAGTAGCCATTTGCCACATCTGGCTATTAGATATGTGAAATGTGGCTAGTCTAGATTGAGAAGCACTGTAACATTCTGATTTTAATACCAAAAAAGTCAAAATAACTCATTAGTAATTTACAGATTGATTATATGTTGAAATAATATTTTATATATACTGGATTAAACAATACTAAAATTAATTCCTTCTTTTTCTTCTTACCTTTTGTAATGAGGACAGCAAAAAATTTTAAATTACACATGTGGCTAACACTATAATTTAATTGGACAATACTGCTATATACAAATAATACTTTACATTTATGTATAACACAAATATATAATCTCATTTGTAATGTATAGAAACAAGGAGAAAGAATAGGTCTGGATAATATAATCTTCTCTAGAATAGTCAAATTGGTTTCAGCTATGTAAATCGCCAGCCTACTAAAAGCTCCTTTCTGTTTATACTGCAAGACATAAAATTTTCTGTCTTTTAAACAGGAGCCCAATGTTTCAATAATGATCCTAAAGTCTGTTCCACTTGCGCCATCAGTTGTCATCTTTGTTCAGCATTAAACTAGTCTCAATTCTTTCCAACGATCGAAGATACGTAATAAAACGCTAGCCTAATTTTTTAATCTGATTAAGTGACTCCAATTCAGTTTTTTCTGTGGTAGTTGTTTTCATATCCTTTAGGTCACTGAAACCTAACCCAAGCCTCTGCTTTAAAGATAAAAAAGCAGAATTAACAGAAAGATTATTCTCAGGAGTCTAGAAAAATCCAGATGGTATTCAGATACTATACATACTCTGTTTTAAAAACTAAAAAGTGACTCATTTACTATTTCAAAAAGTGACATCCTAATGTGGATGGGAGAGCTTAGCAAGCAGGAGAACATAGCAAGTAATTATTTCCATACACGCCATCACGTGGAAAAACCAGGCCAGCTTTCAGGTTGTAACTGTCAGTGGAAGAAAGAAAACCTGGAGGTGCCGGAAAGATTGGAAATTTATGGAGATTTAGTGAGATTCCACGGTAACAGGAGATGAAGTGAGGTGAGGCGAGGTGAACAGCAGCCAAAACTTTCCTCTCAATAGCTCTTAAAAAGGAAACTCCTAAGAAAACCAATAAGAAAGGAAAGCACATTTCACACTTTTTAAGGTCCAGTAGTAGAAGAACAAAATTACAAGAAATTTACGTGAACAACATGTATAAATCTTTTTAAAGTGCTTTTAAAATATAATCAACAGTAAAATCAAGATACATTAACAGAAGAATAAATACTATTTGTACTTGTGATTCATGTAACAGCAGCTGCATTGATCACTGATAAATGAAACTGAATAAACTGGGTAACTGAAAATGAAACCAGCAAGGATGCCTCATTTCTAGAAGAGCTGATCTTAAAAAGCAATCTTAATAGTCCTGTAATTTCTCTGTTCTAATAAAATCAACACATTTTTACTTTTTACGTATACGGAATAATTCAGGCTCCAAATTCCAATATTTAGTGATTGTGTCTTTCATATAATCGTTTTAAACTGTACAATCAACAAACACTGGTCAAGGCGGATGCCTACCTCAAAAAAAGTGTTCTGGTGCCACCTAGCGGCACATACTTCCTACCAAGTGGGATATAATGACTAAAAGGGGGGTTCTTCGAATGTGATCCCTGGGCCAGTAGCATCAGCATCACCTAGGAACCTGTAAGAAATGCAAATTCCTGTACTCATCCCAGACCTACTGAAACTCAAGACGCAGGGCCCAGCAATCTGTGTTTCTAAAAACCCTCCAAGTGATTCTGATCCACTCTCAAGTTTGCGAACCTCTGGCTTAGATAGTCTGTACACAAAAATTAAGTGCAAAGTCTTAAAAAATTAGGTTCATAAGTTAACAAAAGGGTTTATTTTTTAATTCTGGAAAGCAACTTTCTACATTATGGATCTAAATATTTGTGTTAAGAGAACAGTCTTAAAAGTCGTTTACTAACACATTTATATATGGATTCAACATTAAATGAGTCCCAGCCTCTTAAGATATCAGATAAGCATTCTGAGATCCTTGTCCTCAGGAAACTGAGTTGAAAGGGAATACCAGATGCGTTGACAAAAAACCATTAACTAGTATCAGGATATCAGAATATGGCATATTACTGTATCATAAGAGGAAGGGGCACTCACTTGGGCAACAAGAAAAAGCCAAAGAGGTTGAATATTCATAATCTTTAAAATTAAGGGTCATCTATCCTAATAAGAGACACCACTCCAAGTTCACAGTACACTGCTGCTCTGTGCAATTATGTTATAAAGTAACCAAGAGAAAAGCAGGTCTCAAGAAGCCTTGCTAAATTGTTTCTTTTCCATTTAGGTCCTGGAGGAGAACCCCATGACCTTAAACAGTAATTTGAAATAAGGGTTCAGAAAGAGAAGTAGCATAATATATTTAGATGTTTGCATTTCTTTAAATTCAGCTTGATGTTATGCCCTTTTTTGAAAACTCCTGAATTTTAGTAAGTATCTATTTATTCATAATTAAAGAGTTATCTACTTGAAGTTTAAAAAAAAACTGGTTCAAGAGATATATCCCCAGTACAGCCATCAGTCCACACAGTCATAATTATAAGTGCCACCCCTCACTCTGTGGCTCAAATTGCAAACATATCACTTAGGAGAAAATAAATAACTCTAGAAAAGCTAGTCTTACAAACCCAAGCTCTGTGACAGGTAACATCACAGACATTACTACCAATGACATAAGTATATTAAGGAATTTCAAAGACTTGCTCTATTGACTTAAGTTTTTGACTTTTCGAAACGTAAACTTAGACACACACACACAATTTAATTCTAACATTGTAAGAGCAACTACCCATAATAGGATGAGTTTCTGACAAAACTCTTCTTTCCTTTTTTCTTTTCTAAATTTCCCTCTACAGACAAATGAGTAAAAATAAGTCACAGAAAGATGGGTCAGGTAAAACATAGAAGAATTTTTTTCACACTAAAAAAACATTGATCTGATTTTTTAAAATTAATTTTCCTTGTTGTCATTGTCATTATACAGAAGGATCTTTGTTGAACAGTGTAAGGGCCTAAGTACCGTACCGCTTTGCTAGTTCAAATGCTCTGCCATTCGTTAGCTCTGTGATCTTGGTCAAAAAATAATTAACTTTTTGAGCTTTAAGTTTTCTCATTTGTAAAACAGAAGTAAAATTACAAAGCTCATATAATTGCAATAAGAACTGGGAAAAATATACCTAAAAAAATGCCTGACACTAACAGCTGTTAAGGATTACCGTCATTCACTGATAGTTACCAGAAAGACAGAAGGGGCTAGAGTCAGGCAAATTGGGTTCAAGTTCAAATTCCCAGTCTGCAACTTGGGTGTGTGCCCTGTGATAAGTTATTTCCACTCAATGAGCCTCATTTCCACATCTGTGGGGTAAGAATAAGGATACTGACTTCTTTCCATGATTTTCACCACATGCACCTTTATTTCACAGGACCTGCCTATCATCAGAGGCTGTGGCAGCTCCCTTTTCTTCACCTACATCAAAACTTTTGTAAATGGTTGCATCAGGAGGCATCTCCCGGGTCAAGACTAAACAATATACTATGGCCATGATAGACTTAATGGGAACATCTCACACATAATTTCCAAGATATAAATCAATGTCATGGAATCTCACTGGTGGAGGAACAAGATGACTCAGAAGCTCCTCAAAAATACAGGCTTTGTAACCTTTAGAGCATTTTGCTAAACATATCTACCAAATGCAATTGCTCCAATGTGAGATATACCCAGTGGTGTGCTGGTAACTGCTTAACAATCAGGTCTGCAGTTGTTGGAGTAAGGCAAATTTGTGACATTTGCTCATTTCCATGGATTGAATCAAAACTCCTACCATGGCCCTACAACCCAACACCCAAATTCCTTAATTAGTTGATTGACTGATTCACTCAATAAGCATTTACAAAGAACCTAAAACATGCAAAGTCTAGTACCAGGCTCTGACAGTAGGGGGCATGAGGGTAACTACACATAAATCCTGTACTCAAAGACCTACAGTCCAGCTAGAACAATAGAATACATAAAGAAATATACAATATAAGGGGAATGTGAAGAATACTATCACCTCTGAAAACAGGGAAAAGCCTTAATTGCCAGCAAAAAGAACAATGAAAAGTCCAAGTCTTATTTACCCAAAGAACCCTTAGTAGTATACCTATGCTTTCTTCGTCCCAATTTCAAAAATTCTAAGTGGAAGATAATTTTTTTTACTACAGTTAATTAATATGTGTGTATATGTATATGTATGTATATATTAGTATGTACATCAGAGTTTCTCAACCTCACCACTACTGCAGGCTGGATAGTTGTGCAGGGGCTCACCCATTCATTGCAGGATGTTTAGCAACATCTGAATATCTAGAGGTCAGTAGAGGCCAATTGCACACATGCTCCCCACCCAAGTTATGACAAGCAGAAAGGTCTCTGGACATTGCCAAAGGACTCAGGAGGGCAAAATCAGCCACTGCTGTGTATGTATGAACATGCAGATATGGATGGGATATACGCATGGATGGAGTGTATATACGATCCCTAGATATGGACATGGATATATATGAATAAAGGAGTTAGACAATCAGGGGAAATTTTTATAGTAACTGTCTTTGTAGGTTTTAAATATGTTCATTCATTTATTGAATGCTTACTATGTACCAGGTACATACAGGCAATAGCAGGGGATAGGGGGACCTGATAAAAATCCCTGCCATCATGGAGCTTACAGTGAGGGCAGAGACAGGTGATAAATAACAATAATAAACCAATTATACAGTATATTAAAAGGCAAAGTAATGTTAAGTAGTGGGGAAAAATATAAAGCAAACAAGGTTAGAGATTCAGAAAGAAGTGGGATGAGGGACATGTTGCAATTCTAAATCCCAAAGGCCTAAATATGCCAGGCAAGATGCTTATGCTCACATTTTCAGATCATGTGTTCATAGGTGGCTTCTTGAGCATATAATCTGAAAACAAGTTTAAATTTTGTTACACTTAATAACAGAGGGAATTTATTCATTTTGGTTCACCACCAAAGGGAAGAGAATCCTACCAAATTCATAGGAGGGCCGTCACACTACCCAACCACTACCTCACTCCTCCACTCTCTGCCCAACCCTAGAGTCTGCTAAACCTCACTTGCTCTGAAAAGCTACCATCCCCTGAAGAACCAGTGGGCAAAAGCATTAATTAGAGATTGCCTAACCACTAGGGTTCCTTTCAGTAATACGATGATATTAACAGATCATCAATATGAATATAGTGAATACTGCTGATAGGAAAGGAGAGGATGGATAAAAAGAATATTAATTTTATTCTTGCAAATCTTTTTGCAGGCCTAAACTGATGTTAAAAGGCTGGTTTACACTTACCATGTTCAGGTCCTAATCCACATCATTGTGAAAATTTTCCTTGTCATTCTTTTTATTAATACACTTTAATCTCCTCTTCCAAAAATTCATTTCTCACCAGAAACTTTTTTCACTCAATTAACTACAGAGTCTACAAAGATGACACTACAATGAATGAATAAACACAAAGATATCAGCAAAAAAGAACTGAGTTTTTCTAGAGCTGGATTTGTAACATTTGTAGGCATGACCTTTCCCCTTCCCTCTTTGCTTTTTTTATTTTAAATATATGAATAATCACTTTTTAATTTATTTTTAATTGACAAATAAAATTATATATTTATGGTATACAGCATGTTTTAAAATATGTATACATTGTGGAATGATTAAACCAAGATAATTATACATTTGTATTATCTCACATACTTATCAGTTACCTGTGGTGAGAACACTTAAAATCTACTCTCTTAGCAATTTGCAAGTATACAATGCATTGTTATTAACTACAGTCACCATGTTGTACAACAGATTTCTTGAACTTACTCCCCCTAACTGAAATTTTATATCCTTTGACCAATATTTCCCCAATCTCCCCACCTTTCCCACCTCCTGGTAACCACTATTCTACTCTGCATCTGAGTTTAACTTTTTAAAATTCAGCACATGAGATCATGCAGTATTTGTCTTTCTGTGTCTGGCTTCTTTCACTTAGTATAACGTCCTCCAGGTTCATCCAGTCTGTCTCAAGTGACAGGATTCCCTTCATTTTTGAAGCTGAATAGTATTCTGTTATGTATATATACTACATTTTCTTTTTCCATTCATCTGGTGATGGACACTTAAGTTGCTTCCATATCTTGGCTATTGTGAATAATGCTGCGATGAACATGGGAGTGCAAACATCTCTTCAACACACTGACTTCAATTCTTTTGGATATATACCCAGCAGTGGGATTGCAGGATCATATGGTAGTTCTATTTTTAATTTTTTAAGGAACATCCATACTATTTTCCATAATGGTTGTACTAATTTACATTCCCACTAACGGTGGACAAGGGCTCCCTTTTCTCCACATCCTGGTGTAGACATTGCCTTTATACTTTTAGTGTTACAGACAGCATAATTAAGTACATATTTTCAATATTCTTCACTTATTTAAGTCATAATATTTTGCTTTTATAATTGGCTCCAGTTACAAAAGCTATATATAAGAAATACAAACATTAGCTTCTTAGGGTTATTATTATTACTATTGTAGCCACCACCACCACTAGAAATCACCTACATCTAATCACTCCTTCTATTCAATAAGATACTTAAGAAATAAAGTACAGGAGCAAGGCCAAAAAGAAACCTCCCCCATTTAACTAGAGTCCTAATAACAAGAAGCAATTCTCTAATGGAGAAATACATTACAACACAGTAAAAAATAAGAAAATAAGCCTTGAAAATATCAGGGTTATACTAGCATATGAAATCATTAAGGAATTTTCAAAACATTTTTAATTTAAAAGATTTAAGCAAAATTATTACCCCTTTTCCATAAAATAAGGTGATGGTTCATAGGGTTTGAGTGATCATAATTTTTTGGTTTTATTATTTTCCATATTTAAATAAATTTTTAGATTTCAGAATGTCTTATTCAGAAGTAAAAGTAGAATATACCCCTAACGCACCCAGACCCAGAACTATTCTCTCAACTAAATGCTTAATATTTGAAAATATGATAGGTCAGTTATTCAGGACAACAATTATTGAGGATGACAAATGTCCATGACAACATAATTTTTCAATCTGATGATCATTCTTTATTAACTCTGAAGTAACAATCTACAGAGTGAAAACTTTGCTTATTGCCTGAGTGGGGACTAAAGTCAAAACAAAAGGAATCAGATCTAAAAAGGTGATGATTCTTAGCCAGAAAACAAATTTTGGACATATGAAAGAACAGACTATCATTCAATCAAATTGCTATATCACTTCTGTCAGTCAGGACTGCAACTGGCTGCAAGGAAGAGCAAACCTGATGGTTGTCACTTAGTCAAGTAGGGGTTTGTTTTCCCGCCATTACAACAAACCTGGAAATAGACAGTCTAGGGTCAGTACAATGGCCCCCAAAGGTCCCAGCTCCTTCCCTCCATGACCAGATTCAGCTCCATCCTTATAAACGAAGACGCTAAAACTAAGGAAGTGCAGTGTCTGGCTTCAGAACACAAGAACTTCCAAGGTAAGTTGTTGAGAACTTCACTAGCAGCATAGGGCAAAAGCTGACAGGCTGTTTCAGAAAAAGGATGCAACTTCATTTTGCTTCATTTAAAGAAAAAATCAGGTGACATCATCCCAAACAAAATAACCAAAATTTTCTGAGTTAAATGCCACTAAATGTTATTTGACTGCAAATGCCATTAAACTGAACAATACATTTTTGATAAAGTGTAATGGTTAAGGATAGAAACTATGAAGTCAGGCTGCTTATGCTCAAATCCCTACTTAACCACTTACTAACTTTGTGACCTTATGAAAAGTATTTAACTTTATTAAGCCTCAGTTTTCTCATGTATAAAGCGTAGGTAACAACAGTCCCCCCTTCACAGGATTACTGTTAGGATCAAATGAGACATCACATGTAAAAATAGCACTGTGCCTAACACACAGTAAGGATGTAATAAATTCAGCTATTATTATCTTTAGTGTCATGACCATCATCATCATCACCATACTTTGGCATAGTTCAACATCCAATTAACTACCTGACCATAATAATATCTGAAGTCTTTCTGCCCTATAGCTCCAAAGTCATAGGAAGAAATGTAATATACAGAGAAAAAAATCAAGAAGCCCTCCAACATGGTTTCCTCATCTACTGGACCGTCAGGCAACTTAAAAGTTCTTTATAGATCTTCTGATTAAAAAAATGTAGGTAAATTTCATCCAAGTTGAATTTTTCTCACTGTAGAGGCCTTCCTTTGCTGGTCTCCCTAGCATAGGTTTAACCTCTCTATTAAGAAATCAAGCATGACCATAGTATAGTTAAACTACTGGATAATAACAATATCATAACTTATATACCTTACATTCACAAATGTCACATACTTTAGATTGTATGCTCCTTAAGGTCAGGAATCTTCATGTCTTTGCCCATAAATTTCTAGTTGAACATAACTGTTTGAACACACACAAATGAGTCAATTTCATTTCCCCAGAAGCCCAGGGATTAAATGATTGTCCCAAGGATATTCAATAGGCATCCTTGGAGTAATATCACCACAGCGTTACCTCAAAGTAGACACAAAAGAAGTAAGTTTTAAGTATTACTTACTCTGAGTTTCCACAAGATCCAGAGCAACACTAGAAGCTGTGTCCATTCCAGAGTTGATACAGGCTTGGAAGTTTTTTAAGGAGGAGAGAGCAGACTCTACACCACTGAAGGATATGAAACCAGTTGAACTTGAATTGGAACTGGAACGCCCTGGCATCTTGAAATTATTACCTATGTTTTCAAACACAATGAAATAAGGTTTGTAAGTCAGAATGATAACTGCATAAGAAAATAAAACTGCTGTCGACATCCATACAAATGTATCTAACATCCCACAAATGTCACACAATTATCTATATCCTATCTCCCTTGAGAGGATACCAAGCAATGTGCCATAATCTAGGCTACCAAACACTGATGTACTCAATATATGGAACAAGTAACTGTCTTCTTTTCTAAAGAGGGACATTACCCTCTTTCACAAGATTCCCAATTCTCTGAAGAATTCAACAACAGCACAGTTCTTAAAACCTTAAAAGATAAAAGGATAAGAAAAAGTAGACCACTCATACAATTTTCAAAAAAAGAAAATAATACTAAAAAGTAGTTTAATAAGGCAGGGTTTTGAAAACCTGTAAGTTTTAACTTATCTGACATACACGGAACTCTGAAAACTGTTATATATATATACATACATATATATACACACACACACACACACATACACACACACATATATATATATATATATATAATCCTACCAATTCCTCTAGGTTCTGACAAATTTATAAACTTGGTAAAATCCCAGATTCAGTAAAAGCAAAATTTCTCTATAAGCTCTTGTCCTCTGGTAGCACATCCACTATAACAGTTTCAGTTACTTTCGTATAAAACACTCCCTAATCCATGTCTTCAACCACAAACTTTTAAAGCTTTAGACCACTTATGTAAAGCCACCTACAAAAAAGACATCTTTGCTTATTTCAGAAACCATTTGAAATTCAATCCACTGAAACCAACTAGAAAAGTGGAGAGAATTCACATAGGCTTAAAGGGCTGGGAGGGCTGTTCCTAAGGCTGAATGGCAACAGAATGAAGGCATTTTCTTGGAATTAGATAGACATAACATGAATTCAGGTTCTGCTACTTTACTACTGTGTGGCCACGGGAAGACTGCTAAACCTCTCGGAACCTCAGGTTTATCACCTTTAAAATGGGAAGGAATAATCATGGTGCAGTATAGCATACAGTACATAATTAATTAGGATTAAAACTTTCCCTCCTGCCCTTCCTTTCTTAAGTAGAGAACTATGTAGTATCTCTGGCATTTCCATTCTCACCATTGCTACCACCTTGGTTCATACTTGACCCTTTTCCTCCACTTCTCACTCATATCTTAAATCAAATCCATCACCAATTTTGCCAGCTCTGCAGTCAAAATATCTCTAGAACCCAACCACTCTCACCAATTCCATCATTACCAGCCTGACTCAAACCATCATCTCTTGCCTGAATTATTCCAACAACATGGTCTGCCTGCTCCCAACCTTGCATCTTTCATCCGATTCTCAATACAGCAGCCGGAGTGAGCCTTTGAAAATGTACATAAAATCATGTGACTTCTCTACTCAAAAACCCCTAAGGACTTCCTAATTCACTCAGAGTAACAATCAAAGAGCTTTATGAAAACCAACAAAAGTGACTCCCAACATGGACCAAGGAGCATCAGCATCGCCTCTGAACTTCTTAGAAATGCAAATTCTCAGGCCCCAATCTGTGTTTTAACAAGACTTTCATGTATAATAATTCTAATACTGATGTACCTAGTCTTCAGTGTTAGCATATAAGAATCATCTAATGGGCATGTTAAAATATTGATTGCTAGACTTCATCCTCAGAATTTCTGATTCAGTAGATAGGGAAGGGGACCTAAGAACCTGTACTTCTAACAAATTTCCAGATAATACATATTCTGCTGATCTAAGAAGCATATTATGAAAACCACTGCTCTATATTATCTGGCCACTGCTAGTCCTTTAATAATCCAGGCATGCTTCCACCTTAGGTCTTTGCACTTGATGAGACAGACAAGGATACCAGTAATAAAGACAGACAAGAATAAGTAGGAAGGGTTGGTCTTAACTTCCTGTTGCCTATATAATAAAATTCAACATTATGAGTAGAGTATCCAAAGCTTTCTACAACATAATACAAATGCACTTTTCAAATCAGAGATTCTACCTTTCCCCATGACAAAACATACATTCCACGTAACCTTCACTAGTCGATATTCCAGAACAAATACAATTTATTTCTGCCACAATCCCTCAAAACAAGCTTGGAAGACAAGTGCCATATTAGAAGAATGAATCAAGTACTATGAAGTTCAAAGAAGAAATTACACAAACCCTGAACACCATGAGGTTCAAAAAAAGAAGTGATTACAAGCATAACCGAAGGAAACCATAGGCTTCATGGAAAAGGCACTTAAGCTAGACCATAAAAGATATTTAGGATTTGGAAAGGTCTAAAATAGCAGGGGAGAGCAGTTCAGATGAAGGAAACAGTAAGATGAACAAAGGTCATAAGGTAGTAAAGTATGGGATGAGTCCCCTTTGCCTGGCACACAGGGACAAAGGGATGGAAGATACCTGGATTTCATTCTTTGGGGATATAGTGTAGAGGGTCTTATGTGCAGGACAGAGAATCAGGCAGTCATCAAATGGGACTTTTAGCTTTACATATTTTTAAAAGTTATCTTAAAAATCAAACCTGAAACGAAATGGTAAAATATTATAGATGTTAAAATCTGGGTGACAAAACGAGGGTTCTTGTTATGTTATTTTCTGGGATTTTAAAATTTCACACCAAAAGAGAGAAAATATGAATATGAATAAAAGCCAATGATGATTTTTAAACATTTGCATTTTGGTGAAAGAGCATGCCTATTTACAATCTCACTTTATTACCCGAAAGAAGTTGAGACATTTTACACATATAAATAAAACATAGACAACAAGATGGAAAAATATAAATTCCTAAAAATCAGGATGAAAAAACAAAAATTAAAATGAAAAGCAAGTAAGAAACTTACAGTGCAGTCATGTAGACTTTAGGATTCTATACAGTGCTACACTTGTAATACAAATTTGGCTGTGAGCTTCCTAAAAATCAAAACAAAATATGAAAGCTACCTTCTCCATAAAGAAAAAAGAACACCAGGATCTCAGGAAAAATAAAGCTTTCCATGGCAATAAACGCAGTATAGTTCATCATGTATGAAACAATAAAAGTTACACTGAAAAAATATCCTTAATAATATCCTTACAATAAATGCAACAGCAACTTCCTAGGACTGTTTCTTGAGACTATGTCTCAGGATAGGCTAAGAACAGACAGGACACTTGTGACAGACAGCTGATGGGTGCCCCCCAGACCCATTTCCTATGCAACCTGGTCATACAGCTACATGTAGACCACATTTGGCAGCCTTCTTTGCAGTTAGGTGTAGCCTACAACTGCATTAACGGCTATGAAATAAGAACCATTTCCAGGCTCAGTCCATAAAAACCACACACTTTCTTTCCCATTTGATACCTTGACACACAGGCAAGCACAGTGACCTTAAAAGCTATATACCACAATAGAGAATCACCAGATGGAAGGAGCCTAGGACTCCACATCACTGTTTGGAGGAAAACTGCTTACCAATCAGGCTCCATGCATGAAAGAAAGAAACTTAACTGTGCAAAGCCACTTAGATTTAGGGGTTTACCTGTTACAGTATCAAGTGTTACTTAAAAAACACAATCCTGCAAGGCCCAAAATGATGTGGTTCAAGTGTTCAGTTTTCTAGTCAGTCTTGATTCTAGCATAAGTTTGTCTAGAGGAGGATTGTCCAATAGAACTCTCTGTGATGACAAAAATGTTCTATAATCTTCACTGTCTAATATGGTAGCCACTAGGCACATGTAGCCATTGATTATCTAAAATGTGGTTAGTGTGACTAAGGAATTGAGCTTTAAATTTCATTTAATTTTAACTAATTTAAATGTAAATGTCCTCATGTGTTACTGTACTGGAGAGCACAGTTCTAGAAGCACAATTATCAAAGTGTATTCTATATATGAACCAGGGAGTAAACATGAGGGAGCAAAACCACAGCATAAACAAAACTTATCCTCCCGGAATATCAATTCTACTTTAATATGAAATATGTTTATATTAAAATAAACATTAACTACATTTTAGAGTAGAATATGAAGGCAATATAGAGTAGGGGGTAAACATGCAGCCCTTGGACGACCTGAGCTCAAAATCTGGTTTCACCACTTAGTAGCTGAAAGTCTCGAGGCAAATTATCTAACCTCTCAATGCGTCACTTTTCCCTTTTAGAAAATGGGGATGATCCAGTGCCTACCTCAAGGATGACTGTGAGGACTGAATGAGTTAATATGTATAATAAAACACTTAGAATAATGTCCAGCATATAAATCTTTAAAATGAGAGCAAATATTATCATCAGCTTCATCGTCATAGTACTGTGAGCAGAAATACAGAGGTGTGCCTAAGAGGAAGCACACTGGACGCAGATACCTGGAAATTTCATTCTGTCCATGCCACTTAAAATTGCATGGCCTTGGTTATGTTCCTTTACTTCTCTATCTTCAGTTTGCTCCTGTGTAAAATAGAGATCATCTTATCTATCTCACAGCATTATTGTAAGGATCAATTAAATTTTTCTCAAACAAGTTTTTTTCGAACTTGTCTGAAGAATCAGTTGAAATAATTACTAAAAATACAGATTTATGTGCACTATTTCAGACCTACTGAATCAGAGTCCCCATGGGAGACCCAGAGGAAACTCTATTTTTATGTTTTATGATTCTGTCCTCACCCCTAATTCGTTATGTTGAAGCCCTAACCCCAAATGTAATGGTATTTGAAGATGGAGCCTTTGATAGATAATGAGGTTTAGGTGATGGGTTAGTGCCCTTATAAGAAGAGGACAAGACACTAAGGGCTTGCTCTTTCTCCCTACCATGTGAAGACATAGGAAAAAGGTGGCTGCTATAGTTTGGATGTTTTTCCCCCAAAAACCTCACGTTGAAATTTGGTCCCCAATGTGGAGGTAAGGCCTAAGGGAAGTGTTTGGGTGATGGAGGTAGATCCCTCATGAAAGGCTTGGTGCCATCCTGGTGGTAATGAGTGAGTTCTCACTCTATTAGTTCCCATGAAAGCTGATTGTTAAAAAGAGCCTGGTACCTTCTCTCCCTCTTGCTTCCTCTCTTGCCATGTGATCTCTGCACAGTGGCTCCTCTTCGTCTTCCACCATGAGTAGAAGCAGCCTGAGACCCTCACCAGAAGCCAAGCATAGCCGATGCCATGTTTCTTGAACAAGCTGCAGATCGTGAGCCCAATAAACCTCTTTTGTTTATAAATTACCTAGCCTTAGATATTCCTTTATAGTAACCCAAATGGACTAAGACAGTGGCCATGTGCAAGCCAGGAAAATGCCCTCATCAGATTCCAACCATGTTGGCACCCTGACCTTGGACCTCTAGCCTCCAGAACCATAAAAAAGAAATTTCTGTTGTTTAAGTCACCCAATCTATGGTATTTTGTTATAGTAGCCTGAACTAAGACACAATGTATATAAAGATTAATGCAATCTAGGACAAACAGAAAGTGTCTACTGTATGGTAGCTATCATTATTTGTTTGAATGCAAAACTCACATTACTCCAATGAAACTTTACTCTGGCGGATAGTCATGGAAAACATGGTCACACCCTTCTGTAATTCTGGAGTAGGGAAAGATTAAGACAGAGATTGGACTGAGAAGCAAAGAGAATGGATAACACAGAAAGATGGAGTAGAAACACTTTCCTCAATTCCTCCCAGTAAGTATAGCTAAGTCAGTAAGTCAAAGACAATCCCTTCTTTCTCTGACTCTAACAGCATCTCCTTTGATTACACTTTTGCAGTCACTCTACTTTGTTAATCATTACTATCCTGCATGATGCTCACACTGCTTCACAAATAGTAAGCACTCAGAAGATATTCCCTAAATGAATAAATCAACTGTCTACTTCAGTCAGACCCCTCTCTTCTTTCATTCTCTCCCTCATACCCACTATTCATAATCCCAGCTCATGACTTTGTTCATCATGTTCCACCATGAGAATATGCTCTTCACTTCTCTATCTACCCAAATCTTACTCATCTTCTAAGATCTGAATGGTTGTGTCCCCCTAAAATTTACATGTTGAAATCCTAACTCCCAAGGTGATGGTATTAGGAGGTGAGGCCATTTGGAAGGTGATTAGATCCACCCTCATGAATGGGCTTAGTGCCCTTATAAAAGATACTCCAGAGAGCTGCCTTGCCCTTCTACCATGTGAGGACATCGCAAGAAAGTGCCACCTATGAACAAGGAAACAGAACCTCATCAGACACCAAATCTCCTGGCACCATGATTTTGGACTTCCTAGCCTCCACAGCTGTAAGAAATAAATTTCTATTGTTTATAAGCTACCCAGTTTATATTATTTTGTTACAGCAGCCCAAACTGACTAAGATACCATCTTTCATGCCTTGGTTTAAATTAGTGGTTCTCAACCAGGGGAGATTTTGCCCCTCTCCCAGGAGACATTCAGCAATATCTGGAGACATTTTGGCTGATGCATAAAGGGGGAAGTACCTATTGGCATCCAGCGGGCAGAGTCCAGGGATGCTGTTAAATATCCTACAATGCGCAGGACAGCCCCCACCTCCCCCGAAACAAAGAATTATCTGGCCTAACCTGTAAATAGTGCATCAGTTAAGAAACACTGGTTTAAATCAACCTCTTGTTGGATCCTTCCCCAGGTAATAACAGTGGTCTTTTTTTCCCCCATACCTAGGGTCACCAAGAAAGTTTAGAACAAGGTTATGCATTTCCTGAATTCTTCCTTAGCATGTGTTATTTTCTCTCCCCTAACAAAATTCTCTGTAGGCAAAGTGTTAGCTAATGTAAAAATAAAAATATGTTTCTACTGTTTCTTCATCTTTTTGTATAGCACAGTATTAGGCACAGAACACTTTTTAGACAATATGCTGACTTCCTTTAAATCCACAGGAGCTTTGTACAAATCAGTCAGAGTAGTGTCTCCTTTTTCAACATGCAAGGATATATCCTCTCTGAAGCCTTCTCTTATGCATACAATAGCTTGTTCCCTCCCTCATGCCACTATTATCCCTATCTCTCTCTTACACACACATACACACACACACACACACACACCCCACACTCCTATTATAAAACTATAAAAGATATAAAAGACAACCATCTGCTCACATGTCTCCCACTCCTTCACCCTGGGAGCTCCTTAAACTAGAACCCCGACATATGATATAACATATAAAACAGCTCCTCACATAAAATAGGTGATCAGTAAAGATTTGTCAAGTTACACAAATAACAACAACAACAGTAACAGACGACGACCATTTCTAGGTCACCTACAGTGTGCCATAAACTGGTGCCTTGGAGCTTCATTCTCGTTATCGCTAATCATCACAGCAATCTACATAAGCAAAAAGGAAACTGAGGCCCAGAGAGTTTACTTAAACGACCTGCCCACGGCCCTGCTTTAAAAGCCAGTTCAAACCAGACATACTTGGATCAAAAATTCGCGGTCTTTTCCCTACACACACTGGGCTGAGGATGGAGAGATGTCGTCGGGGACGAGGGGGGCGAGTGAGCTGCCCCAGACTCACTACTGTGGCGTCTAAAGGGCCAGGACCATAGGCGCCCGCAGAGCGACCCAGAAGTAAGCGACAACTCCCGCCACCCTCCCCATCGCCATCCCCCGCTTCCGCCTTACCTGGTTGCCCGAGCTATCTCTGTGTAGCTGCACCCGACTTCCCCAACCTGGAGCCCAACTCGTTTCCTCAGCTTCCTTCGCCTGTCGCTGAAACGGCGAGCGCGGGCTACTGCGTCATCATCCATCGCCGGAGAGTGGTCACGTGACTCCCCGCCCTGCTCTCCGCCTCCTGGGTCATGTGACGGCCTGGCGAGTCAGGGGCGGAAGCCGGAGTCTGGCCAGCTCTCCATCTGGAGCTGGGGACTTACGGGGGTCGCTGCCGGGAGGCAGGCGTGGGACCCGGTTGCAGACGGTGTGCGCGACCGCCGGCCCTGCGCGTGCGCCACTGGAGCGCTCGGCTGACAGGTGAGTCGGGGCGGGGTGCGCATCCCTTCAATGCATGGCCCCCTGCCCTTCCCTGCCCCGGCTGGGCCGCGCTGCCAGAGGGGCAGTCTGCTGCGTCGCGTGCCGACTGGACTGGGGACTTGGGATGGAGGACTTAGGGGCCTCTAGGGGCTGTGTTACGCTCTGCTTCTCCGCTTAGATGGAAATCATTTTGCACACCCCTTCTGCCCTTTAGGAAGCGAGGTTCAGCTGCTTGGCCCGCAAGTGATCCTTCCAAGTTTCCGGGATCAATGCTGTGTGGTGATGGTTATTCCTCTATTAACTTTCGCCAACCTGCGTGGTTAAGTGAGACCTTGTACAGTCTGAAGGACCCAGGTTTGAATTCTAGTTCAATGGGCTGTGAGTCTGGGTACGTCATTGGTCCTCTCTGCACCTTAATTTCCTCACCCGTGACATGGTGATGCCAAAGTCCTTTATATTTCAAAAAAAAATGTTACCTAGGTCCGTACTCGGCTATGATCACATAGAAAGAAAAAAAAGAAGTCACAGAGCTAGTAATGGACCAGGGTCTCCTGATTCCAAGTTCATGGAGCACCTCCCAACATAGGTGAAGGGTAGTGAAGGAGAAGTTTTACTACTTCTGCCCACAACAAGGGACACCTTCCCTAGTTGTCCTTCACCTGTCTTTCCTAGGATTCAGGAATTGGATTACAGTGATCAGGCTATTTCAGAACTTTTCTGGAAGAGAGATGCAGCTCACATTTATCTTGATCAACAACCGTTATATTTTGTTTGTGATCATAGATTTGTGGAGCCTGGTGCTTCCTTTATGGAACTGAGGTTTTGTGAAAGGATAAAAATAGATCTGTCTTCTTTTGTCCTCTCCAGTAGGGCAAACAGTGGTTTGTCCAGGATGATTAATTTCCTTAAGAAATTTTGTTCTATACTCTTTACATAATTGTTGCAAGGAAGCCATGCTTTATTCTTGAAAGCATGTTATCTTTTGATTAGGATTACTTCTCAAACTGAAAATCACAGTTACATGCCAACTGCTTAAAACTGAATTTGCCATCACATTATAACTTGTAACAGAAACTCGGAAAATTGAATGGGATCTCTGGTTCCTTTTCATGCTAATAATAATATAGCCTATACTGAGAAAACTGGTCTTTATGAGTTTTCTTCCTCCCTAGCAGCAAGAGAACCTCTGAAAAGATGTTTAGCTACTTCTACAATATTTACTTGGACCTCATTCTAGAGTAATTTTTTAAGACAAAACTGAGTCTTAACAACTGTATAGCCACCTACCTTCCTCTTAGATTGCTGCAACATGATTAGGCATCCTGAATGATGGTTCTTAAATTCTGTTCCTCAGAGAACAAAGGCAAGTAATGTTGCTTTGCTTTAAGCTGTTTTCTGTAGGACCTCATTGCCTGCACTATCTTGCTACCCAAAATTTAGTAGCAGTTAGACCTGTTAATCACAACTTGCCCTCCTCTCCATGAGTCTAGCCTTTCATCCTACTGAGACCTTCTGGGTTAGTTTGCTGGTCTTCAGAGGACCTCAGAAGGTGACTTATTTTTCCCATTAGCCATTATTTTCCCCTTTCTCTCTCTCATTTCCCAAGGCAGACCATATCAGCACAGAAAATGAAATGAAAGTATCTGAAATTCAGCCTGTTACATATCAGTGTGGTTTAACAAGCAGGCCTCACAGAGAAAACTAAAAGGACTAGTAAATGATTTATACTTTAATGTGTATTATAGGATACTGTCATGAGAGAGTTTCTAGACAGCTGTAGTGGCTTCTCAGCAATCTTTACTCTTAGACCTAATCCAGTCCACTTCCCTTGATCTCTGTTTCTATCCCTTGCTCACTCTGTTCCAGCCACTTTATCCACCTTGCTATTCCTTAAGTGTATCTAGCATATTCCTGCCCTGGGACCTTTGCACTTACCTGTAACCTCTGCCTGGAATGCCATTCTCAGGATCATTATCTAATGCTGCATAACTACCCCAAAATCTGGTGGCTTAAGACAATGCTTGCCATCTTACAATTTCTATGATCATAAATCAGGGATATGGCTTAGCTGGCTGCCATTGGCTCAGGGACTCGGGAAGTTGCTGTCAAGGGGCAGAGCTGCTATAGTCTTAACTGAAGCCTCAACTGGGGTTGGAAGGATTAACTTTCAGTCTCACTCAGATGGTTGTTGGCAAGCCTCAGCTCTTTGTCACATGGGCTCCTCCCCAGGACTAGCAGGCTATAGAGGGTACCCAAGAAGTTGGTCTTTTTGAAATCTAATATCAGAAGTGGTATCTTTCACTTCTGCCACATTCTGTTCTTTAGGAGGGAGTCAGTAAGTCAGCCACACTCAAGGAAAGGGCCTACGCAGGGCATGAATGCCAGAAGTCAGAGACCATTGGGGACCATCTTAGAAACTGCCAACCATACCTAGATACTCTTGCTGCTTGCTCTGTCATTTCCTGCTAATCTCTACTCAAATATCATCTAATCAGAGAGGCTTTCCTAAAGTACTCTATATAAACTAGCACATGCTCCATCTCTTTATCATGCTTTTTCTTCACAGCACTTATCACAGCCTGATATATATATTAGTGTATTATCTCTTTCCTACTCTGTGTCCTCAGATCCTAAAACAGCACTTGGTACATAGTAGGTGCTGGGTAAATATTTGTTGAATGAATGAATTTGTATTATTATGTATGTTTTCACCAAATAATCCAAAACCCAATTAACAGTAGGTAAACCATAAAAAAAATTCATTTAACAAGGATTACAAAAGTAGTTCCACAGTTGAATTGAATCAGCAGATCAGTAACATCAACAGGAATTTAGATTCTTTCTATCCTTCCACACTACAGTCTGCAGGTTCTTGGCTTTTTTCTCCTAGACTTGTCACCTCGTGGTCTCAAAGTGGCTACTGCAGCTCCGGGCATCACACATTCATTGGACCACATTCAAAGGCTAGAAGCAGAGTAATACCCAGGGCAAAGAGAGAGATTTCTAATCACATGCCTCTTTCCTTTTAGCAGGAGGAAGAAAATATTTTCCAGAAGCCCCACCAGGATTTACTTTTAAATCTCATTGGTCAAAACTGGATCACATGTCTAACTCTGGCTTCAAGGGAGGCAGGAAAATAAGAATCTGATTACTTTGTCCTCTACCGTAAGAAAGAAGAAGGAAAGTGGGAAATATTGTTGAATAGCTAACGAGCAGTTGTTGCCACTGCATCCCAGTAAATTAAGACCTTTCCAAATATTACATCAATGATAGAGACTTCCAAAAGGAAAAAAGAAAACCTTTAAGGGTTACACAGAGCTTCCAGGTAATAAATAACTATATAGTAGGTGGCTCATAATGTGAGTGAACTTTAAAAACATGTGACAAGCATTGAGGAACATTTTGCTATATGGCTGCAAAGGAAGCCCTCTCCTGTCAAAAGTCTTTCTACATTCTAGTTTTATGTACAGTGAAGTCCTCATTATTAGAATCATTAGAAGACCACATATGAAAGTAGAAGTTGGCATTGACATAAAAATTTTCAGGGTGTCATTCATTTTTCCAAAGGCCTCTGTCTCCCAATTCTTTTTCAAATTATTATCTTTTGAAGTGTTAATTATGTCATCATCTTTATTGCCTTTTTCTTCTCTAATTGTTAATTGAGCTAGGTCATCATTTATCAACTTCATGGAAGCCTGAATCATTTTTCAACTTCCTGAAAGCCTGTGTCTTTCCCAATATTTGTATGCTCACTTTGCATTGGTATTGCACTGTATCCATATAATATTAACAATTAAAAGATTGACTAACCCAAATAAGAATTCAATCTGATAGATACTTGTGGAATTTCTGAGTGAAGAGTAATCATATAAGTGGTCAGCTTATTAAAATTTTCCCAGTGATGTGTTTTTTTTTTCTTTTCCTGTTTCCTTGGCTCCTGCCTCCCCTTCTCTTCCTGCTTCTACCTCCATCAACTCTTCTTCCTTTTATGTTTTTCTCTATTCATATTTGCGTATGTAGGTTTTTTTGTTTTGTTTTAAGTAGGATCTCGCTATGTTGCCCAAGCTGGTCTCAAACTCCTGGCCTCAAGTGATCCTCCCACCTCAGTCTCCCAGATAGCTGGGATTACAGATGTGAGCCACTGCGCCTGGCCTATAGGTTTTTAATTTTTATTTGTTTTATAAAATGGGAACATCCTATTCATATGTTTCTGCATCTTAATTTTTCCACTCAGTAGCTCTCAGAAATCCTCCAAGTTAACTAATAGAGCACTGATTCATTCTTGTTAATGGCTGCTTAAATTCCGGTTTCTTTACTGTTGAGCATTTACTTTATCCCCCAAATTTTTGTGATTACCAGCAGTGCTGCAAGAAAAATCCTAGGACCTATATCCTTATATGTTGGTGCTTATCTTAATATTTCTAACAGATAGAATCCCAAGCATGAGATTGCTAGCTCAAAGAGTATGTATTTTTAATTTCAGTAAATGTCATAGGTTCACTTTACAAAAAGACTAATAGTTCACATTTCACCAGTAATATATTTCTCCAGGTCCTGCCTAAAGCAAATATTATTATTTTTAATCATTGCCAAAGTAATGCAAATAAAATGCTTTTTGATAGTCGCTTTAATTCACAATTACTTTACTGCTGGTGAGTTAAAGATCTTTTTATACAGTTGTTTGTCATTTGGATTTATCTTCATGAATTACCCCCTTTGTATTCTTTGCCCTTTTCTCTGTCGGGCTGTTAGCTCTCTCCTTGTCAGCTTGTAAGATCCCTCTGCATGTTTTAGCAATCAACCCTTTGTCTGCCCTTTGCATTTCAAATCTGTCTTCCAAATCACTTACCATAAGAAAGTTTTTAAGTGTTATATACTAAAATATGTCTGTCTTTATAGCGTCTAAATTTCCTTCTCTAGCCCTGAATTCCTAGGAGATGCCATTTTACTAAAGATCACCCCATATAAGAAGAATGCTTTTCCTGCCAAAAGACCTAGTAAAGGCCCCATGCTGACAATCGAATGTGTGTTACACTTCTGATTTATCTTGACCACAGGCTCAAGCACTTCTTCTCTTTCTCTGACTTTTTTCTTCAAGGCTTCTCTCTCCAGTAGTGTTGCAGGCAGCTAGAGGGGGGAGGGATCACCTCTTATCCCTCATAGTGTTAAAATATTTATGCACTCGCCATACTTGTCAATGCCAAGGAATGAGTTCAGCACAGAGGATGCAAAGATAAATATTGTTAATTTCCTTTTGACTTGCTGCAGTTTTCCACAAGATCATTCTCTACTCTTGTAATGATTCTGGCTTCACATCAGAGTCAATTGGGGAGTTTCTTAAAAATAGAGATGCTTAGGGCTACCTCTAACCTACTTACCAGTAACTCTAAGATTCTAGGTGATTCTGTTATGTAACCAGGCTTGAAAACCACTGTACTAGAAGGTGAGTTGCTTAACATCTTCATATCCAGCCTGGCAGAGAGGTACTCAGCAAGGAATGGTCGAGTAAAGAAGATGAATCTTTGCCTTCAAGAATTTCAAGAATGAGCTGTTAACAATAACACCACTCTCCAGTATGCTAAGTGGTCTCACTATCCTCAGGGTGCATTGGAACACAAGAGAAATGACTATAGCAATCTGCTAACAGTATTGACACCTAAGTGCCGAATTATGTGAGACTTTTGGACCGATTTGATTTGGTATTTATAAATCATCTTCACAGAATTTTGTAGAACCTAGCATATGTAATTTCGAAAGGAATCTTGGACATGTTTATACCTTAACAATTCTATTAATACTTCTCGGAAATAACTGGACAAATGCCTCAAAATGATCTACAGGGATATATCTCTGAGCTCTATTTATAGTGCTTACAATTATTTGCTAATATATCAAATAGTTGGGGGTAGCTTGTACAATTAGGCTGTGTTGGAACCATACATGCCCAAAGGTTCCTTTTCCCCAGCTCAGAGATGAGCTATATCATATCATTTCTCATGAGGAGAAATGATTAAAGGGTTGAAGAAGAGGCCAAAAGCGTTAAATCCAGCAAAGTCCCTCCACATGGAAAATGTGAAGAGTAAAGAATAAGTGCCCGTCCCCCATATCAGAACTCAATTATCTATTATTTTTTTAGTGAGCTTGGGAGGAAAATATTATGTATGTGTTTCATATGTATATACACATACTTCTTTAAAAAAAATGGAGATTTTCACACTTTCTATTTTGGATGCAGGTTCTTTAATGGAGCATCCAGTCTACCTGCAGACCTGGTTTCACCTAATGATCTACAGACACCAGCTCTGAAGCCAGTTAATCATTCCCATTGTCCAGGCGCACGGTAGTTGGTCGTCTTCACGATGTTGGACTTTCTAGCTGAGAACAACCTCTGTGGCCAGGCAATCCTGAGGATTGTTTCCTGTGGCAATGCCATCATTGCTGAACTTTTGAGGCTTTCTGAGTTTATTCCTGCTGTGTTCAGGTTGAAAGACCGAGCTGATCAACAGAAATATGGAGATATCATATTTGATTTCAGCTATTTTAAGGTAATCTCCCCTTATAGCATTTTTATTGTTGCCTTTTCTACAAAAGCTTTTTTTTCTGGGAACCAGGAGACTCTAAGAGGTTAAGCAATTATGGAAAAGGAGTTAAAGAGAAAAGCTTTTGAGCCAAATTTAATATGAGCTACTAACTTGTAAATAAGATAAATATATTACTTGGAAGCCCTAACACAGTCTAATCAAATTTTTAAAAGACAACTTTGGTATAATGTATTTCACATCAAAGTGCCCCACACTTAAAAGCATGCTAATCTTGGTTGCAATTAGAATTCATTTCTCTCAAAGGGATTTTATAGCTTCTGTTATCTTCATTACTTTCTGTTGCTCTGCTTTAAATTTTTGATATTTAAGAACATAAGAACAAATTTTTAAAAGACTATTTAGAAATTGTTACCAAAAAGTATGCTTGTATTGATGTTTCACATAAATGTGTTTTTCTTCTTAGGGTCCAGAGTTATGGGAAAGCAAACTGGAAGCTAAGCCAGAGCTACAGGATTTAGATGAAGAATTTCGTGAAAACAACATAGAAATTGTGACCAGATTTTATTTAGCATTTCAAAGCGTGCATAAATATATTGTAGACTTAAACAGGTATTCATTAATTTAGTAATAGCTTATTCTGATAGTAAATAATGGAGAGGAAGAAGGGATACACAAGAACGTGTAAATCCTTGTGAGTCAGTACAAGATGCCCTGCTTTATTCCATACATAATTCTCTTTTCCTTCCTACAGCACTGGTCGTCTTAGGTATTTTAGAGTTTTATTATAATTTCCTGTTCTTATACAGTATCAAAATAAACTTGGTTCATGTTAAGTCGTATAGCTTTTAATTCTATAGTTTATGATCATGTTCTAGTGTATTATATAAGAAAAGTGAAAAAAAAAACTTATTTTTGTAGTTAACTTTCTCTTCTACAGTTCATAAGAATTCATTACTCATTAACTTTTAAACTAGCTATTCCATGTTCTTGTGCCTTTACTCCTAGATACTTGTAATTCATAAATCAAGACTAGGGAGTATTCCTTTTACTTGGAATAGCCATAAATACCAACCTGTGACCCTAGATTACTAGGAATATAGCTCATAAGACTATTCTTACAAGCATGAAGGACCATGAACTAGTTGAAAGCCAGAATGCCTGGTGTCCTGCCTTATCTTTTTAAAATGTTTCCTTCTTCAAAGATGTTAAAGTTTCCATTATATATGAATAACTTGCTCTGGGTTTTCATTTCTAGATATCTAGATGATCTCAATGAAAGTGTTTATATTCAGCAAACCTTAGAATCTGTGCTTCTCAATGAAGATGGAAAACAGCTTCTAGTAAGTGATAGTGACCATTTAAAATAGAAATTCAAAAATATCAAACTTAGCATCACTTTTTTCCCTATAAGTCACAAATATATACAGAGTACCATACTTTAAAGAGAAGAAAAATAAGCTAACAATTATCTTCTAACCAGCAGGTCCATATCTGAGTTCAGAACATAGTAGACTTTGAACAAAATTACAAGTGAATAAAAGATTATGTGGAGGTTATGAACTTCCTCAGTGTGAGAATTCTGTCTGCTTTACTTTTTGTGTCCCAGCCATCTAGTCTGGTACCTAGTACATAGTGACCACTTAGAAAATGTTACTGAATAAGTGAATGCCTTTGAGATGAGGAGGTATTCATAATATTGCGATGCTGTTTTGGTGTCCCAAGCAAAATGTCAAAAATAGACCAACTGAAAGGTAATGATTATAAATTAAAATTTATGTCACATAAACTTTTCAAAGCCCATTCTGCATAGAGGGTGAGAGCCCTTTGGAGAAAACCTACATTTTCCTTGAAATATAAGGATTTTAGGAAAAATGTGAGCAAAGTTATCTTTTTAACCATTATCAAATTTTACTCCATAAGATTGTATAATCCTGTGAATTTGGCTACTATCCTTTTCTCTTCATAGTGTGAAGCACTGTACCTGTATGGAGTTATGCTACTGGTCATCGACCAAAAGATCGAAGGAGAAGTCAGAGAAAGAATGCTGGTTTCTTACTATCGATACAGGTATTTCTGGTCTAGGACTGCACACTCCCAAAGCACTCTTATTGGTAAAATGCAGTGTATGTTCCCATACTACTTCTATTGAGAACAACATCAATATAATATTGAAAATGAAAGTATAATATTATTGGGCAAGCATGGTAGCTCATGCCTATAATCCCAGCACTTTGGCAGGCCCAGGCGGGAGAATAGCTTGAGCCCAGGAGTTCAAGAACAGCCTGGGCAACATAGCAAGACCCTGTCTCTACAAAAAAATTTTTAAAAATTAGCCAGGCTTGGTGACATACACCTGTAGTTCTAGCTACTCTGGAGGCTAAGGCAGGAGGATAGCTTAAGCTCAGGAGTTGGAGGTTGCAGTGAGCTATGATTGTGCTACTGTATTCCAGCCTTTACAGCAGAGTGAGACCCTCTCTCTAAAAAAAAAAAATGTAAGATTCTTGTCTCTTTTGAACATATTGTAGGAATATAACAATTATTCCAAATTATATATTTTGGAATGATATAGAATTTGGAAGAATGATATATTTATAAATTATACATAAACCATATAATCTATATATTATATATAAAATACCCTGGATTATTAGATGTGTAGATTATGATTTTCATGCTGGTAACTCAGTCTAAAAAAAAAAGGAATCTGAATTCTGAATTCTGAATTTTCTTTACCTTGAGGATAAATTTCAAGGAATTCTGGAAATCTAGTCAACATTATTTTTGGCTTTTGTTTTTAAGTTTTCAAATATTACTCCTTGGCAGATATAAGGAAATGAATGAACTTTTTGTTTTCCTGATTAATTTGATGACTTTGAAAAGTTATTCAGGGTTAGATTGAAAGTAAATTCTCACCCATACATATATAGAAACAAAAACAAAATAAACAACAGCAAATGCCACAATCACATGTTGTATATGTCTGTATAGAGCTGTGATTCTTCAAGAAGTAGGATCTTGAAAATAGAAGCCACCTTAACCAACTTTTTAATTCTAGTAACTAGCATATAGGTTTTCAGTCTGTCAATTGAATGAGCCAAAAAGTTTTAATAGATACAAGATCCCATGTTTTTAAAAAGGAAATTTGAATGACTTTTCCTGTATTTCTGAAAGTACCTAGAAAAACAAAAACAACAATAATGTAAAGAACAAGGAAAAATTGTTTGCTTGTCAAGCCTAGTTTTCAAAATCTGACTTCGTCCCTTTGGGTACAACAGCTAATTCATGTTAGGATGTCAGCATTCATTACTGAAGTGACACTGAACAATTGCACATCAGAGTTGTGTCAAAGAGATTCTTACATCAAATAGGAGGTCATCTCCAAGTCGAAGATTTGCTGAATCTAGCTTATTTTTTTTAGAGCTTGCTATCCACCCTGAAAATCACAGATGTTTTTATTAGATCTCTGTAGAAGAAGCCGCTTGCCAAGAAAAACTAGTTAGAATATATCCAACTTTAAATTGACATAATTTGTTTTTAATTAATTTTTTGATTTTTGAAACGTTGGTTGAGGTTTGCATTCCTTATCCATAATTTTGAAATTCAGAGAGCTCTGAAAAAATATACGTATACGGGTACATATACACGCACACGTGCACATGCACATAGTCACCCATTTGGCAGCAAAACCTGATCTAACCTGAAATCATTTGGAGTCAAAACTTGCCCAGAACAGATGTGAAGCTATTTATATTCTTCAATTATCTCACTTTTGTGACTATTTATAAATTTTACTCTAGACTTATTAACCTGTGTTGATCATGGAATGCTAACTCAGACCCTGCTGGAGTACTATATTGTATATGATCTGCATTCCATATTGCTTTCTTATATTTGAAAAATGTTGTATTCTAAAACATATCCAGCCCCAAGGAATTTGGAAAAGGGATTGTGGACCTTTACAGAGAACTAATACCCATCTTCTAAATAGGTTTTGAAAAATATAATTTGAATCTTAAGGATTTGGATGGACCTATGCTCATATCTAAAATTATGTAAGGTCAAATTATAATGAGTTCTTCTGCTTTATTGGACTTTTGAGTTTCTAATGTGTGCAGTTTATATGGCCCTTTATTTCCCATCACGAACCTGACTCAGTGCTGCTCGATCTTCTGCTGATTCAAACATGGATGATATTTGTAAGCTGCTTCGAAGTACAGGTTATTCCAGCCAACCAGGAGCCAAAAGACCACCCAACTATCCTGAGAGCTATTTCCAGAGAGTGCCTATCAGTGAATCCTTCATCAGCATGGTCATTGGTCGTCTGAGATCTGATGATATTTACAACCAGGTAGGAATTAAACTGATTAAGTTCTTCATAGTTTAAAAGACTAATTTCACTTTCCTCCTCAATTACTCTTTTCCTTCCTTCTTTCCTGAAAGAGCAAAAGCAGCTAGAAACTATTTTTTACAACTTTTTGAGCTATGGTCCCAGATGATAGAAGAAAAAGGGATATTAACTTTGGCAGAATTAGAGATTTCAGGGAGAAGATGAGATCTGAGCTATTTTCAAGCTTTTAGTCATTCAGTCAAGAAATAGTCATTGAATGTGTGTTATGTGCCCATTCATGTGCTAGGTGCTAGAAATCCATCACTGAAGAAGGCAGGCTGTGTCCCTACACGTACTGAACTCGTAGCTTCTGAAAGGAGACAGACAGCTAAAGGAATTACAGTAAAACAGAATGAACATTACCTTAGGGAAAGCACAGAATGCCACTGAAGCAAGGTCACAACAGGTGACAAAAGGGAACGTAAGGGTAGTCCAGGCAAAGGAGGCAGCCTGAGCAAAGCTTTAAAGGTCCTACAGCATTTGAAAGTGGTCTTCCTTGCCAATATTTGTGCCATTCACTTACTTAAAAGAATACTAGAGAAAATGACCATTTGACTTCATTGTTCTGAAGAAAACGTAATTTTATGTATTATATATATATTTTTATTGTGGTGAAAGACTGAAGAATTGGACCTGTGGATATCATTTATCACAGAACAAAACTGCTCTGTACAGTTCTTTAGGTAGCCTGTTAGTTTTTCGTGTGAATATGTCAAGTATAAATAAGAAATTTTTGCTTTTTGTTTTTTCTAAGACAATTCAAAATCAGAAGCTACCTGCAGACACCAGGTCTCCATGATATTTGTTGCCATTCATTGAGAATGTAATCTAAACCAGCCTCATAGCAGGTTTTTTCATATTCCATTTTCTCTGTTCCTCACACCAATCCTGCAGAGCAGATGACATTGTCCCCACGTTGCTGTTGAGAAAAGTAAGATTTGGAGAGCTTAGATAATTTTCGCAAGGCCCCCTTCCTAGATAGCAGAACCATCACTTGAATTCCGTCTGTATGAACTCACGGCCCATGCTGTTTCCTCACTGCCTGCGAACCTCCTGTCTCATTCCACCATTCTGCCTCTTATTCAGTCCATTTTGTCCATGTCTTTCTTAAGGCAACGTGTTTCCATTTTCTCTTTGCCCCGTGACTGTTATTAACATAGGGGTTAAGCTGTAGTTCTTTTGTGTGTCCACCCCACTCTCTGTCCTGCGCCTCCCCCATCCCTGGTCACGGCTGATGGATCAGATTTTCTGTCTCCAGGTAATTTCGAATTGGGCCTGAGAAATGGTTTGTAGATTGGGGTTTACCCACAATGTGCAAAATTTGGAGTTTTAGGGCAGCCTTGTTCTGCCATATATCTGAAGAATAATCTGGAGAGAGAGAGGGAAAAAATTGGGCAGACTCATTGAGGGAAGAAAGAGGGAAAACATTCTGGTTCACAGCCTCAGGCCCTTCCCTTGTCCTGGCCACATTCCTGCCTGTAGATTCCATGTGATATTGCTGTGTCTGCCCTTATAATTTCTCCCCTTTCTGCTCAATGGCTGCTCAAGCTGATATGTGCTATGTGCAGCCAATGATTTCCTAGTTCATGAGGGGATGGAGTTCTCGGGAACATCAGCATTCAAAAGACAGAAGAGGACTCAGCAAAGCAGGATGAGGAGAGAGAGGGGTATATCTAGGAAACCAGAGGAGGAGAGACTTTTGCTCCTCAGAAAATTTAAGGGAGAGTTGTAAAAGGAAGCCATTGAATTGGGTGATTGTATAGTCATGCGTGATCTTAGGAAATTTCACTGGGGTGATTTTGGAGGTCAAATTTCAGTGAATTGAATAATAAACAAAGTGAGAAATCAGCGACAGTAAGTAGAGTCTGTCAGTGTAAGGGATTGTCTGTGATGGGAAAGACACAGAAATGGACAAAAAATGGGAGACTCGGGATTAGGAGGTAGGACTTTCTCCTTTTTTAAGGAAAAGACTTGAAATTGTAGCAGAATCAAGGGCTGGGAGGAAAAGAGTGTTGTGGGTTTAGGGATAAGAAGGAAGACCATGGTGACCAGTGCCACGGGCTGAGAATTGCTTCCATTGTCCAGGATCTTGAAAGATGATGGGATTTTGAGAAACTGATGTGTGCTAGAACTAGGTAATTTAATTAGAGTGTGCATTCTAGTGCACCAACAGCTTCCTCTGGGATGTCGCCTCTGTACTGCAGGTCTCAGCATATCCTTTGCCGGAGCATCGCAGCACTGCCCTGGCAAATCAAGCTGCCATGCTGTACGTGATTCTCTACTTTGAACCTTCCATTCTTCACACTCATCAAGCAAAAATGAGAGAGATAGTGGATAAATACTTTCCAGATAATTGGGCAAGTATTACTGGTTTTTTTTTTTATCTTCTATAGTAAATTTTTTAGAGAACTAATTTCCCATTCTTTTGGCCTTTAACTCAGAGGTCATAATGTTGGAAATAATGAGACATAAAATCACTTATGTAAAATGATTCTAAGTGTGTTAAGAATTTTATAAACCGTAACATGAAGGATTAAATAAGTCAGTAAAATTTCCTGAAAAACCCATTAGTCTTTCTTTAAATGGATACTCTCAAGGTAAAAAAAAAAAAAGTATTAAAATGTATCTTCTTTTAGCCACTGAGATTGCAACTAAGTTATATAAGGATTTCTTTATTCTTTTCTATTTTATGAATCTAAGCTAGTAAAATTCATATAATTTTTCATTTTGTGAATAGGAATTTCACTGTTACAGTAAGTTTTAACTATAAGCTAACTGTGATGGGGCTATTAAGGTTCGTATTACTGCAAGAATATGCTTGTAACTTTTTAAACATTGTTTCACTCAATATTAATTCCTAAAAGAATACAACTTACTTCATACTTAATATATATGAAATGTTTTCTTTGCACAAAGAGGTTTTAACACATTGCAGTGAATGGGATCATATTCTCAGCTAGCAGATTTTGTTCCACACCTTACCAGCTATTGAATCACATTAACTATCTGTTATGAGGGACCTTCAACTTATTGGTAGTGTGAGAATAGCCTACATTAAGGATGATTTCTAGCCAAGTATGAATCATATTCATGAACTTGGAGTTAAATAACCAAGAGGAAACCTCTGATAGTCTGGCATTATGTTCCTAAGCTTAATAAAGACATTTTGACCATAATACTATAACTAAAGACATATTTAGTATTAAGGAAGGTCAAAATCCAATGATGCCTGTAAGATACACACAAACAAGAAAAAAAAAAAACACTCTGGCACACTGAAAATAAAGAGATTTTAAAAAAGATATACCAGGCAAATGCCAACCAATAAAAAAATCTAATAAGAAAATATTAGTATCACACAATAGAAAATTTGAAAGAAAAACATGAATAGGTATAAAGAGGGCTCATATATAATTTTAAAAGGAATAATCCACCAAGGTGAATTAACAATTAGGAACACTTACCTATATGTTTGAAAAATCGTGGTTTTTCATTAGAATGGAGTTTGAACTTGAAGGAGTAGGTAGTGTCTTCTATAACTTTTTATGTACCCCACCTCTTTTCTTGAAGTGAGTAGGTATTTCACAAATACTAAATGAATGTCTCCTTTTTCAGGTAATTAGTATTTACATGGGGATCACAGTTAATCTAGCAGATGCTTGGGAACCTTACAAAGCTGCAAAAACTGCTTTAAACAATACCCTGGACCTTTCAAATGTCCGGGAACAGGTAGGTACTGTCTAATCAGGAAATATTCTCTAATAACGGCAAGCCTGGTTTATGAAGTAGGAAATGCGCTAAGTAGATTTCCCAAGGAATTTGGAAGATATTTACATGGACATTTTAATGCAATGATTAATGAAAGGTAAATTTTGTGTATTAGAATAAGATAGATAATTTTAGGTTTTTAACTCATATGCTATACTTACTTTTTTTTTTTTGAGTCTCACTTTGTTGCCTAGGCAAGAGTACAGTGATGTCATCATAGCTCGCTGCAACCTCAAATTCCTGGCCTTAAACAATCCTCCTGCCTCAGCCTCCCAGAGTGCTCGGATTACAGGCGTGAGCCACCATGCCTGGACTAACTTATATGCTATATATGAATTGAAGACCAGGATCCTAAGGAAGACTCAGTTCCCTAAGAGAAATCACTGTGTCATATGCCCCAACTGATTGTTTACTCTTGCTTAAAAGATAATGTCCTTATGGATAGAGCTGGTTTTATCAGTAGCTGAAATTAGTATTTTTTTTTCAGTAGGATGAGTGCTGAAAATGGTAAATGAATGTAGATAATATGTCCTGTCACTGTAATTTAAATTCATCATTTCTGTTTTGCTAAATGTGCAAGAAGACTATAGACTCAAGACATTCATCTTAAAATTTAAATGGCTATGTTCTGTCTCTTTGATAAGAATACAAGGCAGAAGGAAATATCTGAGTAAACAGAGCAATAAAGATAAAATCTTTTAATCGGGGAGCATACTTGATATTTCCAAACAATATGTTCCTCATCCTGCCCGGGTTATTGAGTTTTCTGTGTGGGTAGAACAATATTGACTCAAAAAACTTCAACATGTTTTATTCAAATAAATTGAATTCCATAAATAATGCACAAAATAATTTCAATGTTGGCGTATCTCCTAGAAATATATTAGAGAAAGTGACACTTCCATACTTACTGACATCAGAGTATTAATGTGTCATTGCTATAATTCTTTCAAAAATTGCATTTTCTCATTTGTGACATTTTAAGATGTTTCTTGATACCATAGTTTTAAACTAACTTGACTAGGTTAATGATGTTTAATGTTTGACTCTTGCTTTAGTAAAACAGAATGACCAAATTCCAAACGCTGGTTTGAAAATCCAAATTCGATATACCAAAGTGTCTTTTTTGTTAAGCTTTTATGTACCTGTAGAAGTCTCATTTTTTGAGTGCTTCTGCTCTGTTCTGCCTCCTCTGTCAACAGTGTTAGTAAGAACAGGCAATTTAGCTTCTGTCTTTATGTTTCTTTTCTATCCAAGTTAAGAAAAGAAGGGATCTGAGGAACACTTGGTCCCGTTCTCCATTTGACATTTGAAGAAAACGATACATGGAGGTTAAACCCAAAGTCACACCAGTGTTTAATCACAGCCAGAACTAAGATTTAGACTGAGAATTCTAAGTCCAATGATCTTTTCAAATATGTCCAATAAGCCAGTTGTTCTTGAGCCTTGTAACTATAGTCCATATGTTATTCATCTTATAGGAATTTTATTTGTCAAAGAGAGTCATTCAAATGTGATTCATTTTCAAGGTAAGTAATTTTTTTAAATGTAAATCATTATTTATTTTCAAAGGCAAGCAGATATGCTACTGTCAGTGAAAGAGTACACGCTCAAGTGCAGCAGTTTCTGAAAGAAGGTTATTTAAGGGAGGAAATGGTTCTGGACAACATCCCAAGGCTTCTGAACTGCCTGAGAGACTGCAACGTTGCCATCCGATGGCTGATGCTTCACACAGCAGACTCGGGTAACGCACAGAAGGGGTGGCCGTTTCTACCGCTCCATATAAAGACTTTCAGAATTAAGACCTACTTCACGATGCAAAGTTGTTTAGCAGGGTGGGAGCCCTCGGATGAGAATCAAGTTGCTTTTTTTTAGTCATTTTTGTGTCAACATGGATATGTCAGCAGCTCACCTGAATAGCTCTCCCCTGGCAGATACTGTTAGCTGCTAGGGAATAAGAGGATGATTAGCTCCCATGTTCAAAGAGCTTATCACTTATCAGATTGTGGAGATCAGATGTATACATACAAAAAAGGATAACTGCAGATCTGTGCTAGACAGAATGCCTCCCCTGCCCCAAGATGTTCACGTTCCAACCTCTGGAACCTGTTATATTACATTATAATATACTATGTATAATAATGTTATATTACATTAAAAGGGGGGATTAAAGTGGCAACTCAGCTGACATTAAAGTAAGGAGTGATCATGGATTATCCCAGTGGACCCAGTGTGATCCTAAGGTCCTTATATCAGGAAGAGGGAAGCGGAAGAGTCAGAACCGGAGAGACAGCATCATGAAAAAGACTGGTTCAGCCACTGCTGGCTCTAAAGATGGAAGGGGTCACAAGCCAAGGAACACGGGCAGCCTTTAGGGGCTGAAAAAGGCAAGAACCGATTCTCCCCTAGAGTCTGCAAAAGGAGCCCAGCTCGGCTGACACCTTGATTTTAGCCCAGTGAGCCCATTACAGATTTCTCACCTTTTGAACCATAAGAGAATAAACTTTGTATTGTTTCAAGCCTCTAATTTTGTGGTAATTGTTAGAGCAGCCGTAGGAAAGTAATCCAGGGTCCAAGGCAGTAATCAGAGCCAGGTGTGTCAAACAGATAGTTGGTGATTTCAGTCCAGAGTAGGGAGAGAGACACGGCTTGGGTGGAGGAGCAGAGGAGGTCGGGAAGGCTCCATACAGGAGGCAGAACTGACCAGGCCCTGGATAAAGCTTTGAAGCAAAAACTGGGAGAAATTCTTGACCACAGAAATGGTAGAGTAAATAGTATGGTTTTGGAAGTACAGAAAAATGTACGGATCCACTGAGTTGATGACCTGGCTGGACCAGAGTGCTTATTGAGAGTAGATTGGATCTTAACCTTTTCTGGGTCATTGTCTTTGAGACCTTCTATCCAGGCAAAGTTTGGCCATCAAGTTCAGAAGCCTCACAGCTTATGTAAAACGCTTCCACAGGGTCCATAAGCTATGACTCTAAAGCCCTTGCTTTAATCATAGAAAAGTGAGTTAAGTTGAACTAACACCTCTGAGCTTGTTCAGAGTTGGCACAGTTCCTTATAGTTAGTAAATGCTTGATCAACATTCAATAACTAATGTATCCAGGGCTGCATACCCCTGGATAAGCAGTTACTTTTCCCACGTGTGACTCAACCAGATAAACCAATCATTGTTTCTGGTAAATTATGACCCTGTGCAATCAGGTCAAACAATTGCCAAGCACAAAAACGAAAAACCAATGTGGCGGCTGATGATAAAATCAAGAGTTTTCTCATTCAGCAGCCCTGTAAAGTCATTTGCTTTTTTTTTTTTTTTAACTCAACAAATTTTTCTTGAGGACCTACACTGAGACAGGCACTGCCTTCAACACTTCCTTGATCTTTCAAGCAAGGCTGTCTGTAGAAAACAACTATGCATACCAGGTTATTCTGTTACCTCCTCGGTAACATGGAAGCCCGTGGCTCACAACTCTTGCAGCCAAGATGACTTCACAGTCCCTCTTAGTGCCATCTGTTTTCACTTCCTGTGATTGTCCACAGTGAAAACAGAATTTGCACTTCCTCATCCTTGTATCTTTGAAAATGTGTGAAATTTCTTCCTCAGGCTTCTCCCAGCTTCTTAAACCTTTCTCACAAATGTTGCCGTCTAGTTTATTTTTCATAATTTTGTTTGTTGGCTTAGATTTATTTACAGTTTACCCACAGTATGACTACCATGGCTAAAGTTTTTAATCATCTAATCTGTTTTTAATTAGTTGAGTTTATCTTTCTTATAAACTCCAGTTCTAATTTGAGGCTTTTACTGTGTTGACTCAGCTTATAATCTTTACCCAAAGTCTTACACTCATAAACGTATAAACATCTGAGGCCCTCATTTCATCCTGTTATATCATAAAACCAACTGTGGTTTTCCAGTGACTCAACCTCATCTTTATTTTCTGTGTGACTCTCCCTGACAGCTGTGCCTGTGTTCTGGAAGCCAGCAGTCTCCTGAATTTGCACCCATGTCAAGAACGACCTCGGTTTGCCAGAGGTCTGTGATTTTATCATCAACTGCCACATCTGTTTTTCATTTTTGTGCTTGACAGTTGTTTGACCTGATTGCACAGGATCGTAATTTGCCAGAAACAAATGAGTGACCTATCGTTGAGTCACACGTGGGAAAAGTAACTGCTTATTTAGCTTTTATGGTGCTACAGTCACGGGGTACAGTAAGGCAGGCATACACTCATCTCGCCTTCTATGAACTTGCTGAAGGCATTTCACCCAGGCTTAGGATGCTTCTGCAGTGCCTTACTGCTGTTGAAACACTCTCTGAGACAACATTCAATAAGAAAGGCTGGCTGAAAACTGAGGTCTGACCCCGAGGTTACCATGGTTCTAGGATCTAGTCCTACACTTCTCTGGGCCTGAGTTCTTAAGGTCAGATCTAAAAGGAGATGATCACGCCCTGAGAACACTGGAACTAATCTTGTTTTATACCAAGGAGCTAAATATTAATGCACGTTGAGAAATACAGAGTATTTGTCCAACAACTGGGATACTTATGTTCCCTATCCAAAAATGACAGCAAATTAATATCAGATTTCGTGTTGAATTAGAATTAATATAAAGACAAGTAGAACTCCTTCTGAGTTTATTTAGGTTTTGTTTATTAGGAAAATATAAAGCTGAATAAATTCTCTTTCTATAATCAGTGTCATCAATTCCAAAATATTTCTTCCCAGATAGTTCTGGAGTATGCACAAGAAATCAGAACTCTGTCATTTCCCATGAAAACTGAGGCCCTTTTCTAGGTTGTCACAAGTCTCCTAATGGAGTCACTTAGAAATGAATATATAACATGGTACTGCATAGGCTACATCATAGCTGAAGTACCAGAAACACCCATTACGTAGGCTCATACAACGTGATCATTCTGTGCATCTCTAGACATCCTTAGATGTTGCTCAGGAGAAGGGTAGGAAAGCAGGAGTGTGCATGTGTAATACTAGTACAGCTACCTCAGACCTTGTATAATACCTTATGCAGTTGTGAACGTTTTGACAATGTTGTCTTAGACTTTTTATTTTTACTTTATTTGCAGTCTAGACAGCTATCTTAGTCCGTTTTCTGCTGCTGTACAGAATATCACAGACTTGGTAATTTATAGAGAAAAGAAGTTTATTAGGCTCGTGGTTCTGGAGGCTGGGAAGTCCAAGAGCATGGTGCCAGCGTCTGGTGAGGGTCAGCCCATGGTGGATAAGTGGAAGGGTGAGAAAGCATGTACAAGAGCTCACTTTTATAACAAAGCCACTCCCACTGTAACTAACACACTCCTGAGATAGTTGAATTAGTCTGTTCATGAGGGCAGAATCCTCATGACCCAATTACCTCCAAAAGGCCCCACCTCTTAACACTGCTCAATGGCAACCGAGTTTCCAGTACATGAACTTTTGGGAGACACATTCAAACCATAGCAATAGCTTTAACTTTTAGTATTTTTGCCTTCTCCTACTTTCTTATTCTTTCTAAGATAAATAATCAGCCCTTAAACCAATCTCAGCAAATGTCAATTTTTTTTATTCTATGCATTTCTTTTAACTTATTGTTTAGCTTGGTAGCTGACAGGCTAAACTGAAAATTAGGACATCTGGTGATTGACCCTGGGCCAATCACTGTCTAATTTTGTGACCTTGGCCTAGTTGACGTAAGCTCTCTGTACCTGGGTAGTGGATAGTTCAGAAATTTCTAAGTGCCTGCCATGCCCTGAAGCCTTTACAAGGAGCAGGATGGCCACAGGTCTGGTTCTTATTTGGAGGGGCCATGTCTTTGTGTGGGTAACCCTGCTTGCCTGTTGGTCAGGCTGTCCCCAAGTTCAATGATTCACTAAGAGAACTCAGCATATAGTGGTACTCACAACTACGATTTATTATAGCAAAAGGACAGAAAGCAAAATCAGCCACCGAAAAAGGCAGATGGGGTAAATTCGGAGGAAACCAAGCACAAGCTTACAAAGGTGTTCTCCAAGTAGAATCACACAGAATATGCCTACTTCCTTCAGCAGTAAGTTGTGCAAACATATGTGAAATATTGTCAACCAGGAAAGCTCATTAGGTTCAGCTTCCTGTGGTTTTTACTGGGGTCTGCTCACACAGATAGCCTTTGCCTGGCATGTACCAAAACTCCAGATTCCCAGGAGGAAAGCAAGTACTCAGCATGAACCACATTGTTTATGCAGTTAAGGCAGAGTGAGCCATTCTTACGAGTTCTCAAAATGGTGGGGGCTCTTCCCAAAATCCAAGTTCCCAGTTGCCAGCCAAAAGCCAACCTTGCAAACAGACTCTCTAAGGATAGCAGTCCCAGGCCTCCCTGTCCACAACTGAATGGCAGGGATCAATGCCTAAACCAAAAGCAATTCCAGACAGACAGGACATAAGGAATCCACCCACCTTTGAAGTGGTACCAGAAGGCTCTGCCCATCCGTATTGGGCAGTCACTATAAACTAACCTCAAAATACTTACAAAATTTCAGAACACTATTCTGTAGCTTGCTTTTGTCATTCAACAGTATATCAGGGATGACATTCCATGTCAGATTCAATTGTCATTTAGCCGTTCAGTTGTATTCCATAGCATAGGACACTATGGACATAATAAAAACGGTGGCTACTTGGGAATGCCTCAGTCTTATAACCAGTAATCTTGGGGGTTTGAGTCAGGTGGGCACAGGAACTAGCCACAGACAGTAATGCCTATTCAAAATCAATCTGTTATGGTATGCATTTTTCTTATTAATTTTTAAATACTTAAAATGAAGGAAAGTGTTTAAGAATTCATCTTATTTCATGGATAGTTTCTACACATTTAATAAGTGGATAACTCTTTTCTTCCTATTTCTAGCTTGTGACCCAAACAACAAACGCCTTCGTCAGATTAAGGACCAGATTCTAACAGACTCCAGGTACAATCCCAAGATCCTCTTCCAGTTGCTGTTGGATACTGCACAATTTGAGTTTATACTCAAAGAGGTAAAAATATTGAATAACCACCAAAGTCTTAGTGTTTTTATACTTAAAAATATTTTTAAAAAGACTAGGATTTCATTGTTTTGTCTCTGATTCAAGCTATAGATTCTAGCTGTCTGAGATAGTTCTTATAGAAAAAGGAGATTAAAACATTTAATACCAGCTGTTACTGGGGCTACAGTGATGGGGAAAAGTGCATAAGATTATAGAGATTATAGTCTAATGGGGAATACAAACAAATGTTAATCAGAGAATCACACTAATGAAAATATAAATACAAACTGAGATACAGGCTCCAAAGGAAAGGAATGTAGTTCTCTGAGTACCTAAAATTTAAGAGCTGGGTACGGTGGCTCAGGGTCCCAACACTTTGGGAAGCCAAGGTGGGAGGATTGCTTGATCTCAGGAGTGTGAGCCTGCAGTGAGCTGTAAACGTGTCACTGCACTCTCGCCAGAGCAACAGAGCAATATCTCAAGTCAAAAATAAATAAATAAAGTAAAGGATCCTGTTGTAGCCTGGAAGACTTCCCTGAGAAGAGAAGCAAGCGCTTTTCTGAAGGCACGTGGAGAAGGGATCTGTTAGAGTTAGCTAGACAAAGGTAGGGAGCATGATGGAGAACAGTCTAGCGAGAGGAAAGTCCTCTTGGGTGGGGAAGAGCTCAGCCAATTCAAGCAGCAGAAAAACAAGTTGGCTGGAAGGAAGAGAACGAAAGAGAAAGGTAGTATGAAATGAGGCTGAACAGTGGGCAGGAGCCAGCTCATGCTGGGCCTTACGGAATTTCTATCTTGATTCTACAAGCCCTGAGAACCTACTGGAAGGGGTTTAAGTAGGGTGGGTGATTTGCATTTGAACAAGGTCATGTTAAGGATTATAAGGAATCTGAGTTCACTGAAGGAAATTCTGAGATTAGTCTTACCCCTAAAGAAGCCTGTATGGGCATAATAAAAATGGCGGATACTTCGGAATGCCCAGGTTTTATAACCAGTAACCTTGGGGGTTTGGATCAGGTGGACCCAGGAACTAGCCCCAGACATTAATACCCACTTCAAACCAATCCTCACCTTGCCTCAGTTTGGTTAGTGGTATACTAGATGTTTCTTTATCTTCTAGGTATGTGAGGGCACTATATTCCCCTATTAAGTAGCTAAGAAAAAAATAGATGATTATTAACATAATGATAATGCATGTGTTGAGTGTTTTCTGAGATTTGGGTATAATTTTATAAGATCAGGGAAATGCTACCCCTTTTAGATCTATTAATAATTTTAAATGCTTTCCCTCTAAATAGCAAAATTATTGAGTACATACTCTATTCCCAGCTAGATGCTAGGTATTCCAAAATGAACAAGGCATGCCCCTGCCAAACTAGGAGCTTTCAGTATAGTGGGGAAGAAAGGAAGATTAAGCCAAGAAGAGAAACCGGGAAAGATCCAAGAAGAGGAACCAGGCACCACATTAGTTGATCAAAGCAAAACTGGTCTTTCAGAGGCAAGTGAGAGTGGCCCACAATGAAGAAATGCCCTCAGACCAGTTGCAATCATGAACCAGACCATCAGGGACCCAGGAGTCCTGCACTATATAGCTCAGTGTCGCTGAGTGGAAATCAGGGCAGGTCTGGGCTATCTAACTGACCAAGACTACATTTCTACTCATAAATCTGTTCTTTGGAATCTACTGAAATAGAATGAATAGCTTCCTTCAGTCTGTTCTCAGGTAGAGAGGAAACAGAAGGCAGCCTAAGGGAGCACCAACTCATTGTTAAAGGTCTTCAAGAAGAGAAAAGGCTCTGATAGAAAGAAAAAAACTACACAATACAAATGGAGCAAGGGAATAATATATTTGAATTTCTGGAATTTCAGCTTGGTTCTTTAACGTGTGTTTCCTCTCTCCTACCTCCCATCACACCTGTTTTCCTGAATCACTTTCTGATTCTCTGTAAAGACAGTAATTGGACCTGTGTTTCTTCTAATGTTTATATGACAATACATTTCCCAACTCAAGGCCCATCCACTGTCCCAAATTCCTCTTACAGGGTAGAAAACCTGTGAGTTCATGTGAATCAGTGTTTGAAGGGCTCAAAGCCATTTGGTCTGTTAGCCTCTGGGTGATTTTTGCCTTGTCGCTTTGCCTTTGTCAAATGGTATTGATTCATCCCAGGCACACAGAAGGATAGGGTAGACTCCATAAATAATTCTCATGGTTCCTCATCCTTTTATCATTTTATTGATGAATCATCCTGCCCAGATCACTGAGATTCCTCCTCTGTGGGCCCCGGAGAATTCCATACAGCCTGGTTCTCCTTCTGCAGATGGAGTCTCCCTGTCCCATTGTTCTTCTTTTCAATATTCATTACAATGCTGATAATGAAGGATTTAAGAGAAAAATCAGCATTCATGCATATTTACCTCATAAGAGCCCAACGAAATAAACTCTTTACTTTTCTCTGAGATACCATATTCTTTAATGAGAAATAAGTATTTGTTTAAGTTTGTTTCAAGAAAAGAAAATCCCAATCTTGAGTTATATCATTTTTTCCTCTACCCAAGTAGAGATAAAATCGAATCTTTGTAGGATTTAAGCTTTATGTCAAAGTGAATTAATAAACAGAATTACTGTGTGATAAAAAAAGAAAGAACCTTTGTATATATTTTAGTTCATTCCTCAGTCATCTGATAAGATAATTCTCCAAGCTTCTCTGACTAATTACATTAGAATTGCAGAAATTGTTGCCTAGAAAGAACCACAGATCAGTGGTCACAAATTTAATTATTAATACACATTAAAAACAGGCCAGGCTTGGTGGCTGACTCCTGTAGTCCTGACACTCTGGGAGACTGAGGCTGGAGGATCACTTGAGGTCAGGAGTTCCAGACCCACCTAAGCAAGAGTGAGACTCCATCTATACAACAAATAGAAAAAAAAAAAATTAGCCAGGTATGGCGGTACACTGCTATAGTCCCAGCTATTCAGGAAGCAGAAGCACAAGTGTCACTCAAGCCCAGGAGTTCAAGGCTGCAGTGAGCTATGACCATGCCACTACACTCCAACTGGGGTGACAGAGCAAGATCCCATCTCAAAAAATAAATAAATAAAAATTAAAATGCTTATTTCTGGGCCTACCCAAGACTTTCTGAACTAGAATCTTTAGGGATCTGGCTTGGGAATGTGAAAACTTTAAAGCTCTCCAGGTGGTGCTTATATAACCATTGTCTTAGAAGTGGTCTGGCTTTGCCCCTCGGTTCGTATGAAGTGGTAATGCCTAAGAGATGGCATCGGGGTCAGTGTTAATTTTTAGTGTCTTTTATGATAAATTGGGTTTCACTTAAGCTCTCTTCATAAACTGCCTAATCTGGATTTTCTCTTAAGTAAATAAGTCTTTTCTATCTTCTCAACAGATGTTTAAGCAAATGCTTTCAGAAAAGCAAACAAAATGGGAGTATTACAAGAAAGAGGGCTCAGAACGGATGACCGAGCTTGCTGATGTCTTTTCGGGAGTGAAACCCCTAACCAGAGTGGAGAAAAATGGTAATTGCTTAAGAGGAAATATTGGTGTGTGTGAAATATATATGCAAATTATTTGAAACCTTGGAAACTGACAGGGTAAAAAGTCCTTGTGTTTTCATCATTGTATGCTTTGATGAACTTTTTTAGCATTGTCAGTAGTGATCTGAAGTTTAGTTTTGGCTGCCTCTAGCTTTGTGCTCCCGTTGGCAATGTTTGTATCCATAGGGTCTTCAGGCTTCATGTCTTATCTTTGAAATAAGAGATTAGGCTAAGCTAGGGGTTCTTGTAACTCTGGTTCATAGATAGAGTTCAGAGAGTCATAATCAGCCTCTGCCCCCATAGTATGCAAAACTGATGTGTCAATTTATGTGCATTTGGAGGGAGAAAGGATCTATAGCTTTCATGATCTTCTCAGGGATATGTCACCTAAAAATATCACTAACTGCCAACATAGAGAATATGTAAGATTCTTGTTTTCTAATCTTGCTTGGTTCTTGTTCACCGTTGTACCTGCCACCTAGTGGCAGAAGGGGGAACCTGCAGACTGTTTTTGAAAGGAAACAGCTCATTTTTCTTTGATAATTTTGATCCTGCTTCTTTTAGGAAATTTTATCTATAGAAAAATTCTGGCATCATTTCAAATCTTTATAGATAAGAATTTTTCAAATTGCTCCCCAAAAAACCATTGCGAATTTTATGCGACAAATTAAACTTTTTTAATGCTTAATGTTTAACTATCAGATTCATTTCTGATGAAGTTTAATTACACGATAGAATTGCTTAATAGTGCAGCTTTTTATTTTAAAACTTTATTATTTTTAATCGATGTAAATTTGTCATTACTGTATATGGGCTTTTGTTGATTTGTTTGATACTGAGTAGTTGATCTAAAATATATTTCTAAATTGTATTATTGTTCCTATTGGGAAAAGTTAGCCAGTTTATAATGTGATATAAACTGACAACATGTTTTACAGATCGCCATATTGTAATTTTTTTAAAAACAGGAAATACAAGAACCACTTGTAACAATCTGACCAGATTAGTTGACCAGAACCAGTGCATTAATCTGTGTGATAGTTTCTTTTTTTTTTTTTTTTTTTTGAGACAGAGTCGCACACTCTGTTGCTCTGGCTAGAGTGAGTGCCGTGGCGTCAGCCTAGCTCACAGCAACCTCAGACTCTGGGGCTCAAGCGATCCTTCTGCCTCAGCCTCCCAAGTAGCTGGGACTACAGGCATGCGCTACCATGCCTGGCTAATTGATATATATATATATATATATATTTTTTTTTTTTTTTTAGTTGTCCAGATCATTTCTTTCTATTTTTTAGTAGAGACAGGGGTCTCCGCTCTTGCTCAGGCTGGTCTCGAACTCCTGGCCTTGAACGATCCATCCGCCTTGGCCTCCCAGAGTGCTAGGATTACAGGCGTGAGCCACCATGCCGGCCTATGATAGTTTCTTTTATCCTTATAAATACCAGCATTGTTTCATAAGTCATTCAAAGGAAGATTTGACACTTTTTCTGGCCATGTTGTTTATTTCGGCTTAGGAAGAAGTACTGTCACAAATTTTTCCCATTTAACTCTTACAACTCTATGAGATAAACATCTTAATTCCTATTTTATATGTGAGGAAACTGAAGCTTAAAAATGTACTCATTTGCTGAAGGTGACAAAGGTAGGGCCTCACAGATGTCACTCATCTCAAACTCCAAATCTTGTGCTCTTTCTACTGTTCCTTCGCTCTCCCTCAGTCCTACAAAACATCTTTGCTATTACAGGTATCCCTCATGCCAATTTTTGAAATAACTTGGGCTATAAATCATTAATTTCTTTTAATAAAGTGACACCAGCCCATTGATGAGCAAAAAAAAAAATCTTGAGGGCATCAACTTGGTAAGGTGAAAAGAGCACAGCCTTTGAACCTGGACATACAATCGTGAAAACCGTGGCTTTACCACTGAGTAACTGTGAAACCCTGTGTAGGATCTTCAGCTTCCTTATCAGAGAAATGGCCAATAATTCTACCTCCATAGATTGCTGTGAAGATTAAATGAGATGAAGCTTAGACCTTTCTTTGCCTGACCCATTGAGGGTATCAGCATGTTGACACCCTCCCCTTTCTCTGCTGTGTGACATGTCCACTGAGTTGTGAATGCAAATGGCGCCTGCTGAACTGCTCAGACTTCCCTGCAACTCACCAATCATGCCTCCCACTTCTGATGCATTTGTCATCTTCCAAGACATGACATTGCCATTCTTGCCCTGAAGCCTCTGCCAATGGCTGCCTTTCATCTAGACAGAATACCCTTCTTACCTCTCTGACCATCCAGATCTTTACCCATCCTCTTTTCTCCAGAAAACTCTCTGGGAACTGGGTTATGTCCTTCAGTTCCTTCCTGACTCCTCTGCACTGCCACTACCACCTGTGCACTTTTCCTTTACAACCTGGGCTTGAGCCTTTAGTCCTTTTCTGCCAAGTGTTGAAGACCAAGCTGTTTCTACAGAAAGTTTAATCTATCCTACTGTGTCACATGCTTCAGAAGGTTTTGTTGTTTGGAGAATTCCTGGGAGTAGCATTAGGCCCATAGTAAAAGGTCTGTGAGTTAAAAAACTGGATTTGTGAAAGATTATTTAATTAAATTCGAAGCCACAGCTACAGGAATTCTGTGATTTCAGTAGTCTTTCCTTGTTTCTGTATTAATAGAAAATCTTCAAGCTTGGTTCAGAGAGATCTCAAAACAAATATCATCTTTAAATTATGATGATTCTACTGCTGCAGGCAGAAAAACTGTGCAACTAATACAAGCTTTGGAGGAGGTAAGGAAAGCCTTTTTAAAAAACAATTCTTGGATCATGAATAATACCTATGACCCACCCAGCCATCTCTTCCTACAAATGTATCTAAGAGAATATTTCATCAGAAGCAAAAGCAATGTGAATTAATGTGCTTCCTGTAATATTATATGCAGTGTCCCAAATTTGGGGAAATAATTAAATGACTAGCATGAAGAGAATGGTAGCAAAAATGATGCTATTTCAACTTGAGGAAACATATACTCTTGGAAAAATAATTACGAAAACAATATAGAAACATTGGGTAAATTGTGATAAGGAGGAAAAAGCAAAAACAAAATTGCATGTGTATACCATTTTTAGGTTTGTAAAAAAAAGTGTGTGCCTTGGGGAAAGGAATACACAAAAATGAAAATAATTTTATAATGTTCATATGCTTGAAAGTGGTGTATTTTCTTTCCTGAAAAACTAATTTTTTGTTTATTTGTTTGAAACAGAGTCTTGCTCTGTCACCCTGGGTAGAATGTAGTGGCATCATCTTGGCTCACAGCAACCTCAAACTCCTGGGCTCAAACGATCCTCCTGCCTTAGCCTCCCAAGTAGCTGGGACTATAGGCACATACCACCAGGCCCAACTAATTTTTCTGTTTTGAGTACAGACAGGTTCTCGCTCTTGCTCAGGCTGATCTCAAACTCCTGAGATAAAACAATAATCTACCCAACAATGATTGTACCAAAAAAATGATTATACCTCACCACTCTTAAAATTTTGTGTTGAATGTTTAAGTTTAAAATGGAAACTAAAATCATCAGAATAATAACCATAAATTGTATTATTTAAAACATCATCTTTACTCAATCTATAACTCTGTCCAATTGGTATGATTACATATAATTAATACTTTCTTCACTTGGCAGACTTTTCTTTTTTTTTTAGCCGCTCCAGCTTTTGTTTCAATGGCAGACTTTCTTATAGGCTTTTTCTTGTTTCTTGCAGGTTTTTTAGGATGGTCACTATAAATGGCAATACAGTATAATACTCTATTGTTAGCATACCAAATTTTCTCGTTCCAGAACAATTGCATACTTGTACTGTTTCTACTTTGCCTGTTTTTTTGGATTTTCTAATCTGTAGTACAGTTGTAAACAGCTATGTAAATCTCGGATGTTTTTACCATTTAACTTATTTATTTTGGCATATAGTCCAGGCCTCTTGAGTTACATAAAATTTCAGATACTATGGAATTATTGTTTTGTTTTAAAGAGTATGTCAAAATAACTTAGTAATATATACGCGCCAACACATTGGTTGAGATGTGACTTAATTTTTTAGCACTCCTGCAAATCTTCAGAATGAAGAGGATTTTCCAATATGTTTATCATAAAATGGAAAATGAGAGTATGCATTTATGATATCCCATGTGTACAGGATAACAAGCAGTTGAACAATTTTCTATTCCTAGAAACTTGCGCATTTTTATGACTGAGCTTATATATTTCTGAAATTATAATTTGAAATAAAAATTTTATCAAGAAATTATACGTATATAGTGTGCATCATTCAAAGTGTTTTCAAAGAGAAATGAGGCTAGGCGCGGTGGCTCACACCTGTAATCCTAGCACTCTGGGAGGCCAAGGCGGGCGGATTGTTTGAGCTCAGGAGTTCGAGACCAACCTGAGCAAGAGCGAGACCCCGTCTCTACCAAAAATAGAAAGAAATTAATTGAACAGCTAAAAATATATATAGAAAAAAATTAGCCGGGCATGGTGGCGCATGCCTGTAGTCC
>CAUYSK010050206.1:0-23381 GCA_963575035.1 Avahi laniger | reverse complement strand
ATTAATTTCTTTCTAATTTTAGTAGAGACGGGGTCTCGCTCTTGCTCAGGCTGGTTTCGAACTCCTGAGCTCAAACAATCCACCCGCCTCGGCCTCCCAGAGAGCTAGGATTACAGGCGTGAGCCACCGCGCCCGGCCTGTCCATCACTTTTTTAACCCAAGGGATAGTGACCATGAGAAAGGAGACGTACAATTCATTCGACAAAAATTCCTGGTTTCATGTGTTGTCAATTTCCTCGTGCCATCTCACACACTCTACAACCATACCAAAAAAAAAAAAAAATACCCTCAGTCATTGGGCAAATAAATGCCGTTTGCTGGGAGAATCAAATCACGTCTCCCTATCTCTTGCCCTTGGTCAATTTCTTATAAAGCAAATACTTTACAGGTTTTTAGCTGGTTAATTTCTTCTGGTATTTCTGCCTGACAGCCCTCAATCCATCCCTAACAGGTTGGATCCACTTCCCACCCTAGACTAAGGTTCTACAAATTATTATTTGACCTCTTTTGAAAAACTCATTGCCAGCTTTATAACCCGATCTGGGCACACTCCCCATCGGGCCTGCATTTCCTGTGGATGATGCATTGGTTTCCTAGGTGACAGTGGGAAGGAATAGACCTGTTAGCTTGTGCCTTCTGACTCACTCGCTGCACTGGACGTCATAGAATCGTGGCAGAACAAATGGATTCTGATAATAAGCATGTGCTTAAGGTAGCAGCGGGGCACCAATGGTTAAAACAATCCCGTGGTAGCAGCTCTCCCGCCCACTAAGCAAGCCAACAGACCCACATCAGTATCCGATCTGAAAAAACAAACAACAGATCTGAAACCTCTCTGAACTCCCAGTCACATGTGAGTTCGCAGCAGAGTCCTATTCACCTCCCCAATATTTTGCTTCTCTCCCTGTAGAAGTTCCTTTTCCTTTCTGGAATGTGGAAATACCTGGGTTCTCTAAAGAAATGTTATATGGAGGCTGAAAAGAGGGAGAGATGGAAACAAGTCAAAAACTCACCAAAAGTCTGCTTACGAAGGTGACAGCTGCTTTTGAACTTTCACATTTGTTCCCCGAGAGGGGAAAGTAAACTCACAGTGGACTCATCAGAGCCCAGAATGAAAAATATATTCTGCTGAGCAATTAATCTTTAGAAAATTTGGCTTTCTAACGAAACCTGGAGACAGTCTCTGTCTTTCTCTCTCTGTCTCTCTCTCTCTCTCTGTCTCTCTCTCTCTCTCTCTCACACACACACACACACAGAATGACTGAGATTGTCTTTCTAGCTACCTCTTTTTCTATCAACTGATCGCAGCCACGTACAAGTCAAAGAAGACCACCTGGAATAAAAAAACACGAAGAGTTCCTTTGTCCTTCATGTCTGAACCAGTGAAGACTGAATGGATTCTTTAGATTCTTTAATTCCTTAAATGCCAAGCAAACCTAAAGGTTCCCTACTGGAGATAATGCATCTTGTTTTCCACTGGGCCTTGAGGGATGCTTTAAATAGCATCAGCAAGCATCCGAATGAATTAGACAGCAAATGTAGGTTAGCTTTATTTAGACAGATAAAGACAAGCAGAGAAAGTTGTCTGGTTCAAGGGCAGTGCAGCCTGACATGACAGCATTTCTCAGAGGAGGGGAAATTGCTTTGGGAGAGGGAGGTATTTTGGGCAAAGAGTAAAGTTTCTTGATCTCCAGGGAAAGTGATGCTGAGTTCTTCAGTGCAGAAGAGCAGGAATTAAGAATGGCATGCCACTCATTGAAGGAAAGAGCTGTAGATTTAAAACGTAAAACAAAACTTAGCATCTCTAAGATCACATGTGAGCTTTTCTCCCTCCCATTCCTTGGGAACGCAGTCAGAAAGGACAAGTTTCCCAGAACATAAGCTGGGCTAGAGGGTTTCTGCAACTCCTCTGGAGTGAGACTTGAGATCCTCGGCAAATTCTGAGTCAAGAAATACATGCAGATGAAGGACCCCTGGAGATGTGGAAGCCCAGAAAGAAGGGAAATTGGCAAATTCGGGCACATTCACTCATTAAACAAAAATGTAAACGCTTGAAAAAAAAATTGCAACCAATGGATTTAGTTTATTTTTTCCCCTCTCCCTCTGCCTCCCCTCTTAGATTATTTTCTGAAAATAAAGCAAAAATGCTCCTTTCTATATCTTATCTGAAAAAAAATGCCTTACGGAAGGCATTCAGTCTAGAAAAAATATAACTGGTTTTTTTGTTTTATTTTGTTTTTATTGTTATTTTTATGACTTTCTCTCTAATTTTTTGCTGGTTTTTCCTCAATCGACAAAAGCCAAGTGATATTTGATATCTTGAAGTTCAGCCACTTGTAGCCTCATTAGTAATTAGTTTAAAAAGAGAAAAAATTTCAATAGTAGATTTATATTATTTGAGTAAATTATAATTGTAAATATTTAATAATTTTGTGAGTGACCCATTTACACCTAATACATTCTTATGTTCATAAAGTAATAACGAATTTAGATGTGTTTATAAAAGTCTTTTAAAAAGATCAAAAACTTAGTTTTGCATCGATTTTCATTTCTCCCCAAAACTAATTTTTCAGGTATTTTCTTTTTTTAAGGGTTTCACAACTTCTGAAAATTATACAACTTTTATATCACCAAGACAACGTCATAGGGATAAAATATGTTATAATCCTGTCACGAAGCAAAATGTAAAAATTTCACTCGAATTCGGCATTTATGGCACTTTCTTTGTATTTATCATTTGTTCACTCATTTCATTGATTCCTTCCTTCAACAATTATGTACTGAGTACCCCCACGTGGAAATAAAGTGAGCATCATACGTACTTACTCCCTTTCTTCATCACTGGCTGCTTTTCTTTCCCTAATCAATTCCTCTCCACTCTGTACACCCCAAACTCATTCTCTGGTTACCCTTGTTGATAAACTAGAGCATGTACTAAAAATCTATTCAGTTGAGAAGTATGGTTTTTCACTTTAACAAAAGCACACAAAACTTTCCTAGTTCACTGCCAAAAACGCAATATTCTTTTAACTATTTGTGAGATTGGCAAATCAGTTAATCATTTGAAGCCATCATAATTCTAAGGAGGTGCTGGAAAAACAATCACTATCATTATAAAGTAATAGATTCAAAAGACTTATCTGAGACTCCAAGGCCAAGCTTATTCCAGTACTATATTAACTTTTTATAAAACCCCCTCACCTAAAGCGAGTCCTATAAAATCTTCACGTGAATAGTTATAAGAATCTAATCAAAAGGAAAACTGACTCCCCTCAACACTCTTTTTTTTTTTTTTTTTGGTAAAGGAACTAACATTTCTACATGAAATGAAATGAAAACACTTAATAACATCCCTGGCATCTATATTTTTTGCTCTGACATCTTCAATCACTTCACAATTAGGTATTTCTTTATTAGAATTTCTCAATTTGGGCTAATAATTAGGAGACCTTTTACATGTTCTTCGATAAGTCAGTTTCAGAACTTGGTTTTAATATTTTTAAGTGCTGGAGCAAAAACTTTTATATGGAGGTAGAAAGCAAAGTTATAATCAATCACTGATCCAAATAAATAAAATATGATGTATGTAACTTTAAAAAATTAAAGCAATTTTTTTGTTTGTGTGTTTCTGTGTTCTTCATGTTTGCTGCACTATATATTATAATTTCAGAAATTTTATAACTCTGTAAAGAAGAAAATATTGTAGTAGCATTTGACTAGGTAAAATAAGAATCACATTTTATTTTTATTTTGTGACATTTGTGGTTCTTCAGCATGACATTGGCATTCTTCCTCTTCTGATGCAACTTCCTTCTCTGTTTCGTTTTGTTTTGGTTGAGGCCGTTTCAACCTCCCCCTTCTCTGAGCAGTCTTTCAGCTTGTCTGCGAGGTTCTGAGCTGTCACTTTGTTTTCTGACTATCCACTTCTGTTTTCTGTGGCAACACCTACATGCAAACATCGAGCCGCCCATCCAAATGGACACACGCCCACACTCAGATTCATACACACAGACGCAGATCTGCATGCGCGAGCACGCACACACACGCACACACACGCACACACACAGCCTCCTCGCTTCCACTCTCCCGCAGGGAGCTCACCCCGCTCCAGCTGTTTTCTGGCCCTGGCCACAAAAGCAGCCGCAGAGTCTCTAATGTCAGTCACTGATCGGAACCAGCGCTACTAATACAGGCAACTGCTTCCAACACTTATGTCACCTGGACCAAGCAGAAGACAGCTGTGCAGGTTCAAGATGGCAGAGCCAGACGCTTCAGGCCACGTGTCGTGATAAGAGGGGAAGGAACAAGAGCTGGGGTTCTACCTGAAGCGCTTTGTCCAACTGTCTGTTGACAGCCATGTGCTGATATTTCCGGTCCCACCTCTCTCTGAGGCTCTTCCCCACATGCTGACTGCTCCCCCATGCTGTACCCCCACAGTCCTTGTTTAGTTAGATGCTTATCTCCCCCACCCCCTAACAAGCCCATTAGATTGAAATTTTTTTTTTAAGAGATGAGGTTCCACTCTGTCACCCAGGCTGGAGTACAGTGGCACGATCACAGCTCATTGCTACCTTGAACTCCTGGGCCAGACTGAAAACTTTCAAAGGCATGGACCTTGGCTGATGCATCTTTTATCTTAGCACCTGGCACATGGTAGGCATTCAATAAATGTTCAGTGGATGAATCGAATCCACTACCTCCCACCCGTGGAGAAAATAGAGGCTGATTTTTGGTGGAGGGGGAAAGAGAAGGGTAATCTAAAGGTGTCTCTTCTCCTCTTTAAAGTTACATTGGAAGTGAAGAGACGACCTCACCTCGTGGTCTCTGCGTGAAAGTGCCTCAGCGACAAACAGCGGCTGCCTCCTCCTCATCCTACCCCTGGGATTTCTTCTAGTGACCGATAAATAAGTCCAATCCTACTGAAAAACTTACAGCGCAAAGGAGAAGAAACTGCTATATCGAGGAAGGTTGTGTGAGTAATGCAAAAATGTGGCACAAATCTTTTAAATTGACTAACAAGATTCATATCGTAGAGTAAAATGTTTCAACATTTAAAGTGTTTTAGCACCGAGAGAGGGTACGGATGAGATGGAACTGCACGAGGCTCTTTCCCGGCATGATCTCATTTTAATCCTCACAAAAACCCATAAAAGAGACATATTGTCTTCACTTTACAGACGAAGAAAGTGAGGCTCAGAAAGGATGAGAATTAAGAAGTCCTAATACCAGTACTCAGCAGAGCTTAGATTTGAACCCCAATCTGCCTGACTCCAAAATCCTTTCTCCATTCCTCTTGATTCCTCCCAAGAGCTATTTTTTTAAAATGTTGACATCAACTTTTCAGCGAGGTTGAAAAATAAAGATTGAATATTTATTGAGCAACGATGATGGGCCACACCTGAGGCTGGGCAATATAGAATAGAATGGAATAAAGCATTCTGTGCTCAGAGAGCTAAGTATGGGGTGCAGGAAGCTGACGCATAAACATAGGCTGAATAGCAGACAATGATGTAAGGGTCACCCTGAAGAGGACTGTCTTGGACCTGAGGACTACAGGAAGGAGGGGTGGGTTCTGGCTGTGCCAAGATGGCAAGGAAAGTTTCACTGAACACTGGGAGATGGTTCTGAGAAGATGCTGAGCAGAGCAGGGAAAGAGGCCCAGGGGTCCGGACATAGCAGAGGAAGGGAACAGGTTACAGGAGCTGGGTAGAAAAGTTCACGGGAGTCCACTGTATGGTTGCAATAGTGGAAGGGGAAGATGGGTTGGGGCAGACCATAGAAGGTTTTGAATAAGAGTCTGAACTTGAAATGGGGAATTATTGAAGGTTCTTGAGTAGGCAAAGATCCGATCAAATCCTTGACTAAAACATCCCAAATTATTGCTGAATCCATCCTGACACCAGATCATAAGTACACAAAGTACATAAAGCAGAAAAATATAGAAAATCAATATTCTTAATCAAGGCTCAAAAAAAAAAAAAAAGGCCCACTTAATTCTGGAAAAAAAAAAAAACACAACAAATGAAGGGATATATCCTGAATGCACAACTCAAACCTGGCCTGCCCTCTTCCTTCTGCAGTGGCCAGGAATGGGCCCATTCTCATGACTTAGACAAGCCCCATCAACCCAAAAACCTGGGGCAACAAATGCAATACCCTCCTCTCCCCAAAGAAAAAATTCCAGCAGGGAAATGACAATTCCCTTCCCTTCCTTCCTATTCAGAAGCCAGATCGTGAAGATTGCTAAACCGTTCTCTCACCTCAATACGCCAGACAAACATGCTAGAAGGGGAAGTGGATCCTGATGGCTTAATTGAGTTAAAAGGAAAAGTGCAGATCCTCTAAAAGCCTCTCAATGGTCTCAGAGAGGCTCTCACGGCTCTGAAAGCCCGGTAGCGTTTCTCAGTTCCTTGGTTAGGGAGGAGCAGAATGATTCTCCTAGCACAGGATTCAAAAGCTCTGGAAGTCAGCAGTTCTGAAAGTCTGCAGAAAGGTCTTGTTTACATTTTTCTCTTGGGCTGAAACCCATCTATTTAAACTTTAACCAGAGGCAATTATGAAACCATGGTGAGCCAGAGATGGTAGCCTGCACAAGACAGGGAGACAGATGCCAACAGTCTGGCATTGAGGGAGGAAAGAGGGAGGAATATTCTGAGAAAGGGGCCAAGGAGGAAAAACAAAGAAAGTTTTGGAAGCAAAAGGTGTCACCTAGGCAGCTGGTCCTCACTAGAAGTGGTGTAGGGTGGAAAGTGGGGGGGGGGGGGAGGGGATAGCCGAGCAGAGAGGGCTGGGCTGCCACTAGTCCACCAATCCAAAAGTCCCACGCCGTCACAGACGACGGCTGTAGCACCACTGTTACACCCTTTTTCCCCTCTTGGGTCAAAAGTGTATTAACCCAGAGCAGCAGCAGCCATGAGAGGCCGACCTGGAGCAAGCAGACACACCCAGCCTGTCCGGACACAGGCCCTCCTCCTTGAAGACCAAGCCTCCTCTTCAATTCACGTTTTCCCGGCAAAGACCTACTGCAGAGATTTGCTGAGCAGCCCAGTGACGTCCGAGGAAATACCCCACTTGAAAAAGGACTCTACTCCAGTTGCTGCTAAACCAAACAAGTTAGCATGCCCTGGTCTGGGTCCTAGAATTTGGTGAATCCTAAGAACAAGCTCAGGGAGAGACAGCTGTTGCTCCAAAGCGAATGCTTTTATTCTGGATTTGAGGATGCCCGTGGACCTGACACTGACGTTGGGGCCAGTTTAGAAGCATCTACAAAATGTGAGATCCACAGGACACTAACTGCTGTGGACTGAATGTTTGTGTCCCCCCCAAATACATATGCTGAAAATCTAACTCCCAAGGAGATGGTATTAGGAGTGGGGCCTTTGAGAGGAGATTAGGTCATGCGGGCTCCGATTAATGCCCTTATAAAAGAGACCCCAGAGAGCTGCCTTCCTTCCTTCCACCATATGAGGACACAGCGAGAAGATGTCATCCATGAGCCAGAAAGCGGGTCGTCCCCAGACACCGAATCTGCCATGCTTTGATCATGGACTTCCCAGACTCCCAAACTGTAAGAATAAATTTCTAATGTTTATAAGCCACCCAGTCTATGGTATCTTGTTGCAGCATCCTGAACAGACTAAGACACCAGCCCCCTTAATCTCTCACACGTCTGGAGGCCTGACATTCTACCCCTTGATGTTCACTCCTTTGAGTTTTAAAACTTTTTGGTGTCGGTGTCCTTATTAAAATGCAAATGCCGTGTATAGAGGAGAGGCCATAATTCATATGTTATCAGCTAATTTCTTAGCAAGAATTTACTTTCTACCAGTTCTAGCCAATTTAGCAACATCAGGGCCCTATGGGGAGAAGATCCAGGAAAAGCATTTTGGAGATGGGGAATAGGCAGAGGCCTTGGGATTTATGAGCAGGAAGAGGCAGAGACAAATCTCTCTGTATAGGAATGAGGCCTGGCCCTCCAACCCGAGTCAGAGTTCGTGCAGGGAGCAGAAACCCAAGTTCACCCTAACTTTCTGTAAATCCTTCTTCCCTGCTAACCAGTTCTTACTGGGGAAAGTCATTTGGGGCATAGCCAGAGGGATACGTGGAAGGTCAGAGGATTGGAATAGCATGCTGAGACATTCAGGGCCATGGCCGTGAACTTCCAGGGTAAGGAGGCCAAGGTCATGGGCTTCTCTCCAGACCAGTTTGCTACCCTCACCAGAAGATCCGTCCTACAGCTCTGAACTGCTCTCCTGACCCCAGCCAACCATCTAAAAAATTCATGATCCTGTTCCCAATGTGAGGATGACTTTCCTGCAAACTCACCTGGATTGGTGACGGATCCCAGGGTAATGTCTTTGCTTATGCGGGGGCAGGACATTTCGTATGAGGAAGACAGCATAGTGTTTGAAATTTTGTTTCTTAAAATTTGCAAGGGTAGAATTTGCTTCCTTGTGCCTTGATCCCTGGAGAGAAAGAAGGTCAGATTCTGGTGTCTTCTGTGGGATGAAGCCTGTGGACACACCACTGCCAGTGGATATCCCAAGAGCCACACAGAAGTTTCAGAGAGATACACACATTACCCAATACCCTACAGAGGGTGTTACACCTTGTGGAAGATATTTTGTAAAATCAGGCATGAAATCGCCAAAGGAAATCCTGGGAGACTAGCTAAACCAGAGTGGCAGTATAGTACAGTGGTTAAAAGCATGAATTCAGGAGCCATACTGTGTGCTATTAGCTGTGTGACCTTGAGCAAGTCACTTAATCTCTCTGGGCCTCAGTTTTCTCATCCATAAAATTCATACAATAGCAGTTCCCAGCTCATAGAGTTGTTGTAAAGATTAAATGAGTTAATATTTAAAGGATTAAATGAGCTGATATTTAAAAGCACTTAGCAAAGTGTCTGCCACATAGCAAGAACTATTTAAGTGTCACATTTAAAATATAATATAATACAATCTCCAGGTCTGGAAACCTCGGTGGGTTCTATGATCGAGCCAGTCTCCTAAGGTCTTCGATTGGCTCTGGTCTGCACTTACCCTCCCACCAACATGAGGAGCGAGAAAGGTGCCTTGGGACCTTTCTCCTCCAGCGCTAGGCAAGGCGCTTCTGTTCTACTCGGAATCTTAGCAATGCGCACGTCCAGGGGCCAAGGCCAGGCCAGAACCAACCACCGGGAGCTCTGCCCAGCACCTGGACCAGAAATAGGAATCTCTCAGGGCCTTGTCCGCCTCTGTGTCTGTGCTGTCTCTAAATGCTGCACTTACCTGACCATCAGGAATACCCCGCACCAAGCCAGGGTGACAGAACACAAGGAAAAGCCACAATTAATTGAGAAAGATAGGAAAAGCAGGGAAACCAGCAGGCGGCAGGAAGAAGGAAGGAGCCCCGCAAGAGGAAACCAAACACACAAGGAATGAAGCAGACAAGCTGAAGGAAGTACGAGGAAACTTTTTTTGCTCTCTCTATTTTTGGCCAAGTGAAAAAAACAAACAGAAGAGAATAAACGCGGCGACTAGCATGGACAGCCAGGGAGGAACAAAGGCAAGCTGCATAGCTGCAAATGCACGCTGACTGCCTCGCCCTTCCTCCCGTGCTGGGCTGGCCCGGCCGCACAGCCGTGGTGCCGCGGCCTGCTCATGATTTCATTCCACTGTCTTCCTCCCACTTGGGTTTTTGTTTTTTTTTTTTCTTACAAAGTCTGTGGCAATTCTGTTTTGGGAAGTAGAAATAGTATCTATCTTTAGGCAAGCTAAAGCCAAAAGAGCTCAGATAAACACAACCGAGAAGTAAAGAATAGTTGGTGTGACCAGGACAAATATCAAATCACAAATATTCGAAATTCTTCCCCTCCGTGCCCTGAGGAGAGAAGTGCCTTTGTTTGCGGAATTGGCTCCCAGAACTATCTGGCCTTCGTCCTGTGGCACAGGAGGTTGGGTGGGGAGGAAGAGACAAAGAAGGCAAAATATTCGTCCGGGGCCTACTGTGTACGAGGCATTCTGCTCCGTGCCAGAAATGCGCAAGAGAACACAGCAGGCCCTGCCCTCGGGAAGCTAACACTCCTTTTTCTTTGACATTTAAAAAAATTCTGGTAAAAATACACACAATATAAAATCTACTATCTTAACCATTTTTAAGTGTACAGTTCATTGGTGTTAAGTATGTTCACACTGTTGTGCAATCAATCTCCAGGAATTTTCTGTTTTGCAAAACTGAAGCTCTAGGCCGGGCGCGGTGGCTCACGCCTGTAATCCTAGCTCTCTGGGAGGCCGAGGCGGGCGGATTGTTTGAGCTCTGGAGTTCAAGACCGGCCTGAGCAAGAGTGAGACTTCGTCTCTACTAAAAAATAGAAATAAATTAATCGGACAACTAAAAATATATAGAAAAAATTAGCCGGGCATAGTGGCTCGTGCCTGTAGTCCCAGCTACTCAGGAGGCTGAGGCAGAAGGATCGCTTGAGCCCAAGAGTTTGAGGTTGCTGTGAGCTAGGCTGACGCCACGGCACTCTAGCCTGGGCAACAGAGCCAGACTCTGTCTCAAAAAATAAATAAATAAATAAATAAATAAACTGAAGCTCTATGCTCATTAAACAACTCCCAGTTCCCTCCCAGCCAGCCTCCAGCAGCTACTATTCTCCTTTCTGTCTCTATGTATTGACTACTTTAGATACCTCATATAAGTGGAATCACACAGAATTTATCTTTTTTTGACTGACTCATTTCACTTAGCATAAAGTCCTCAAGGTTTCTCTATGTTGTGGCATGTGCCAGAATTTCCTTCCTTTTTAAGGCTGCATAATACTCCATCGTATATATACTGTATCCCACGTTTGTTTATCCATTCATCCGTCAGTGGATACTTGGGCTGCTTCCCCCTCTTGGCTATTGTGCATAATGCTATTGTGAACACAGGTGTACAAATACGTCTTTAAACTAAGACTCTTTTAAGGAGTTTATCCCATCATATTTGGATTATTTATGTGCCCATCAGTTGGCCCAACTAGATGTCTAGCTGTGCAGACATCTTTGTATCCCCACTTCCTGTACAGTGTGGGCACATAGTAGGAAGGCAACAAATGACTGTCGAACAAAATAATTTATTTTTACACTTCTTAGTCACTACTACTGCAGCTGGCTGTTTTGCATATTTTAATAAATAAGTTTTGCAATGTTAATGAATGCTATTTTGATTGTATTTACATGCTAAGCTAGTTTATATAAGAGCATTAGTATAAAAAGTATCAAAATCTCAATCAAAATTCACTTTCTAGATGAAATATCATTGACAATTTCTTCCCACTCACTCTGCTTAAAATCAGTTCTTGTTGCTCTTATTCCTTTCCTTCTTTTCATTTCTCTTGCTCAAATAATGGTACTGCATGGATCCAGTACCCAGTAGGGCCAGAATACCCAGTAGGGCCTCTTCAGTTCATGGGACATCCCATTGAATAAAGCCAGGTATTGGCTTGCTTAGCTCAAAAACTTTCTTTGAGGGTTGTTTTGTACCAGGCACAGAATGAACAAGGCACAGCCCTGTCTCTGGAGGAACTCAGCCTTGTGGCTGTGTCTGGTTATTCTTGGCTGCAATTAAGTAAGATGCCTCAGTTTTCTCGGATACAGAAAACAGTATTTACCTCCATTCCCCAAGTCCAGATGACAAACAGGACACAATGGTAGCGTTTACAAAACATGAGGACCTGAGAGACGTTGTGAAAATTCTGCCTAGTATTGTATTTGGTGATAATTACTACGTGAGGTCTCAACAGTGGTAGAAGCTAGTTCTGCAGTCCTTTACAAAATAGATGTTGGGATTATCATACGATTTCTGGTCAAGGTAGCATTGTTGTACCTAAACCTTTGAAGCATTTGCTCAGCTCCAAACACAAAGCAATGGTTATTGAAATGTAAAAGGGAAAAATTTAAAGACACAGTTGTCCTAAAATATAAACTTTTCTATGGACCAGGAATGCAAAACAATGAATGGGGCTAAAGACATGGGCCTGTTGGGCTCCAGGTCTGATAGGAGGCAGAAGATGGTAGAATGGGGCCTCTGTGGGGTAAGGGAGACTAAAAGTGATCTACAATTGAGGGTGGGGAGTAGACGGTAAGCCAGGTGCACTGCTTGAATCTATGTGCTGGACGAAGAGCCCCCACTCCACACACACAAACTGGCCTGGTGACGGTCCCACATGAAGGAAGCACAGGGAAGGAAGGAAGGGCACACGACGGGACATTGGATCGAGCAACCTCAGGCCTTCATGACTGAATCTATGGCCTCTTCATCTTCACAGGAGGGGAAAAGGAAAGATAAACTCTCCTTATTTGGATGATATGATAGCCTATGAAGAAAATCAAACAGATCATATCAAAATAATTTTAGAACTAAGAAGACAATTCAATAAGGTTTATTGACATAAGATTAACATAACAAAATTCCACTGTAATCCTATATCTTGGTATTTATCATATATAATATTTAATAGCAAACAAAAGATACCACACTTAATAGCAATAAACAATATAATGTCTAGGAAAAAAATCACATATTATATGGATTTCTGCATATAAAGTATTTTTATGGAAAACATTAAAGAAAATTTGAATAAATGTGGACATATACCATAATCATGAGTTGCAATCTTTATGATTATAAAGATGTCAGTTCTCCCAAAGTTAACATTTAATTTCAATGCAAACCCAATTTTAAAAATCCCACCCTGATTATGGAATATGGAACAATGACAAAATTCAGCTAGATAAGTAAGGGTTAAATTTTTTTTTTTTCTTTTCTTTTTTTTTTTTTTTTAAGACAGAGTCTCACTCTGTTGCCTGGGCTAGTGTGCAGTGGCATCAGCCCAGCTCACAGCAACCTCAGCCCCTCCTGGGCTCAAGCAATCCTGCTGCCTCAGCCTCCCAAGTAGCTGAGACTACAGGCATGTGCCACCATGCCCTGCTAATTTTTTCTATTTTAGTAGAGATGGGGTCTCGCTCTTGCTCAGGGTGGTCTTGAACTCCTGACCTCTAGTGATCCTCCCACCTCGGCCTCCCAGAATGGTAGGATTACAACAGTGAGCTACCACACCCGGCCAGTAAAGAGTCAACAATTTTTATAGTAGCTGAAGATGCCTTTGGCTGCAAGTAACAGAATATACAACTCAAAGTGGCTTAAGCAATGAAATTTATTATGTCAGATCACAAGATGTCCAGTGGTATATGGCTCCAATATTGGTTAATTCAACAGCACAACGACATCATGGGGACCTAGGACCTTTTCATCTTTCTGCTTAGCCATTCATTCTCTGTGTGTTAGTTGGCAGCTTATCCCCTCAGGCTGGCAAAATGGTCAAAATGGTTGCCACAGTAGCAGACATCACATTTTCTTTCAACTTTGTACAATGATAGGAAGGACAAGTGTTTTTCTTATGCATCTTTTTAAGTGAGAGGAAAACTTACCTATCCCATCCCACCCCAACTCTCATACAATTCCACTTAGTTCTCATTAGCAAGACATGCAACACAAGCCCATGCCCAAACCAATCCCAGTGGAATGGAATTACCATGATGGCCTTAGTCCCACGCACTATGGGGTATGGGCCAATGGACATCTGGAAACAATTGAGGTTTAGTTAGAGAGGAGAAAGAGATAATGCCTGTTGGTCAGATAACCAAGAACAACAGCCAAGGCAATTTTGAAAAAAAATAATAAGTCAGGGGGGTTTTCACTACCAAATATCAAAATTTAAAACCAGAGGTGGCATAACAAACCGGGAGTAAAAAGATGAACTATTTAATAAATATTTGCTTGAATGGTTATAATGTACTTTCTATTTATTATTATTCCATCACAATAAGTTGTTTGAAAGACCTAAACGTGAACAATAAAATTTTATACTTCTAAAAAAAAATAAGACATTATCTTTATATCTTTGGGATAGGGAAGAACTTGTTAAATAAAGCATAAAACATAAAGGAAATATGGATACATTTTACCACCTTAAAATAAAAAGATCATTGACAAAGTGCAAAGACAAGCTTAGAGTGGGAGAAGATATTTTGCCAGACATAAAGCCATCAAAGTATCAGTATTCAAAAATCATAAAGAACTCCTACGAAGTGAAAAGAAAATAAACAACTAGAAAGAAAAACTGGCACAGGATATGATCAGGCAATTCACAGAAGAGAAACCGTCATGGCCAACAGACATACAAGAAAATTCTCAGTCTCACTAGACATTAAACCAAAATGAAATAGAACAATAAAAAGTTACCACTTCATAAATCGGCAAACATTTTAAATTCTGAAAACGCCAAAAGCTAGCAAGGTGTGGAGAAACAGAACTTTTGGACAGCAAAATGATAACACATATTAATATGAATCCTAAGACCGGTATCTCTTCTCTCAGGTATGTTGTCTAGACTAGTGGTTCTCAACCTAGGGTGATTTTGTCCCCCAGGGAGCATTTGGCAATGCTTGAAGACGTGTTTGGTTGTCTCGCTTAGCGGGGCAGGGAGAGGTGGTCCCATGGGTATCCAGGGGATAGAGGTGAGGGATGCTGCTCGACATCCTATCTCACGACAAAGAACTATCCAGTCCAACATGCAAATAATCCAAGGTTGAGAAACTCTGGCCTTGCAAAACTCACATGACGTGCACCAGGAGACTGGTATTTAAATGTTAATTGCATTGTTGCTTTCAGCAAACAACAACAAACTAAAAACAACCTTCACATCCTTAAAGCAAAAGAAAAAGGTAAGTAACGTATATATATTCAAACAAGAAAATAATATGCAACAATTGTAAGTAATGAGTTAGTTCTTCGGGTTGCAAGATGAATAAATCTAAAAAATAACGATGAATAAAAAGCATGGCAGAATGTAGCATATAGCATACTACAGTATTCCTTTATACTTTATGAACACAAAACAATACTATATGTTGTTTACAACCATATAAAGTATAAAAGTATAAAAGCATGTATGGGAATGATTTATAGCAAATTCCAGATAATGGTTACTTTTGGGAAAAGAGGGAGTGAGAAAAACAGAGAAACGAAGGAGATCAGGGATAGGTAGGGGCTTCAAATGTGTCGTAAGACTTTTTAAAAACAAATGAACAAACCCTAAAGCAGGTAAGTCAAATATTAAGATCTGTTAAGGTGGGTGTTTTATATATAGATGTTTGTTAAACTATTTTTTATGTTTTCTGTTTGTTTGAAATACTTTATAATGAAAATGGTTTGGGGCCAGGTGTGGCGGCTCACACCTGTAATCCTAGCACTTTGGGAGGACCACGTGGGAGGACCGCTTGAGCCCAGAAGACCAGCCTGAGCAAGAGCAAGACGCTGTCTCTACAAAAAATAGAAAAATTAGCCAGCATGGTGGCTACAGGTGGCGCGTGCCTGTAGTCTGTAGTCCCAGTTACTCAGGAGACTGAGGCAAGAGAATCACTTGAACCCTGGAGTTCAAGGTTGCGGTGAGCTATGACAAGGCCACTGCACTCCAGTCTGAGTGACACAGTGACACTCTTTCTCAAAAAAAAATGGTTTGAAATATTTTATTATGAAAATGTTTTAAATATTTTAAGAGCTGCATTTGCAAGAATGAGTATTCCCTATGTGTCTCAGTTGGTGGGGGGAACCAGTGTTTCCAGAAGGAACGGTGCCACTCCAAAGGAAGTTAGAAAAGGGAAAAGTGACCCATGGGTAAAGAACAGTCTATTTATTAACAGACCCTCTCCCAGGGATTCTTGGCAGGAAGAGAGCTGGCTTTCCTGCCGCACGGTGATTGGTAGGCTAAACCTCTGTCCATGGTCCTATCCCTCTGCCTCAAAACAGCCTTAGAGGAATTCAGAGGGAGGTTCAAATTTGCCTCGTAGGAAGGCATTGAAGTATTCTAGATAGAGCTGAGAAACTGAGAGAAGAGGAACAATTATGAATACAGTAGGTCTTGAGTATTTGGAAAGAAGTTCCTACTGTCTACAGTAGACGCCACCAGCAGAAAGAGACCCTGCTGGACAGCCGTTCTTTGTAGTGATGAACATCTTCTATTGGTGGAGTGAGCTCTGTCTACACTAAGGCCTGCTTGGTAAAAATGACACTGTCATCTTCCTGGCATTTCATATTTTAAACAAAACGCTTCCTCCTTCCTCATGCTTTTCCTCATTTCTTTCCAACACTCCTGTAAGGTCAGTCAATACTCACCTCTACTTTTACAGAGATGAGGAGAAAGTAGCAGAGCCTCTCCAAAGACTTAGGGTCTTCCAATTAGCCAATATTTTGACCTAAGCCACTGGGGATAAATAAACAGTGAAAGTAACTCAACTGAGAAACATCTTTTATGGGCACCCCAGAATAATTGCCTATGTTTTTCAGAGAATAAACATTTCTTGAGATCCCAGGAGGTATTTGGCACTACACAAAGTGATATGAGCATGAGAGTGCAGAACATAATGTTTGGGAACACACTGTTCCTCCGGGGACTTAAAAATTAATGCAGATCTAAAACTGTTAAAAAAAAAATACCAGGGTTGGTTGTAATAAATTATGGGAAGACAAAATGAAAGGTGTTGGGGCAAAATCCTCAAACATCGTGGTCAGCTAGGGAGCATGAAAACAGAATATAATAAGCCAATTAACCTTAGGAGAACACAGTCTCGCGGTATGGGCAGAATACAAGATACCTCTCCTGTGGAGGCGATTTTGCAGATTCGGTTACTTGTCCACACACAAAAAATCAATAGCTGTTGCTGAGGGGCCACTGGCAACAAAAAAAAAAAAAAAAAAAATTGTTGTTTTCTGTAGATGGAGTCCAAACCATCCTGCATACAATAAAGTATTTAGGAAAAAAATAAGTGGGTTGGCAAACTTTTAATGTATGAAACTGGAGACCTAATTCTGGATAACAACTCTAATGGAAATAGGTGCAATTGAGTTTGTAGATGCTGATTTTTATCGGCAACCAGAAAGTGTGCTAAAAGCTCAATTTGGCCTACTTTAAGTTTCCTGGGCAACTTAGTGGGGAATTTTCACCAGGCTATTTGTTATACGTCAAAAGAGGAAATACAGTAGTATGTGAACACTGTGATACACAGGTAAGAAGGTATCTTTATAGAAATGTATACCCCAGCCTAGGACAATGTCGTCCCGCTACAGTGATGGAACATACTTGGAAATGCAGGGACCCACCTGTTCCTCAGACTGAGCTTCCTCTACCCCTCCCGACTTGCTGTATATTTCCTGCGTTAACAAACTCACCGCTGCCAACCCTTCCATAGCAGGGGGGGTCAGACTCATACATTGATTCTCATTTGGTCTCCCTCACAGCTCCTGCAACTTCATTCCCTTTTATTCTTATTTGTTCATGTTTTCTAATATTACAGTCATAGGCTAAGATTTAAAAGGCCTAGGAGTGTTTGTTCCACTGGAGGAGGGAAGAAAGTCAGACAGTCACTTCCACATGAATATCTAATAGAGAGCTCAAACTTAACGTGGTCAAAAGAGAATTCTTGTTTCTTTTCCTTAACCTTCTATAATAAATAACGAGAGGCTTAAACAAATAGAGTTCTACTTTTTTCATCAGCAAGATGTTTGGCAATAGGTGATTGCTGGTATTGGTTCAGCAGCCCTAGTATACTACCCAGAACTCCAGTTTTTTTTGTTTTTTTTTTCTACTTCACTATCCTGAACACAGTGGTCTTTGATCTTCAGGCCTTTTATCAGAAGATGACGGCCACGGTTCCAGCTGCTGTGATGGAGTTCCGGACACCACCTATCTCTAGAGGCTCTCACTTAGGTCTCATTAGCCAGAAATAAGTCACCCCTAGCTGCAAAGGAGATGAGGAAATTCAGTATCTAGCAAAAGGGAATGCGATTACTAAGATTGAATTACACCAATCATGATTCATCATTTGGGGCTGGACATATTGTCACCCTAAACAAAGTCAGGGCTGTTAGCAAGGAGGAAGAAAGGGACAGCTATTGGGGAGGAATTATCAGGGTCTGCTGCATTTCTCATTCCCACCCTGCCTGTCTCACTCAATGGCATCACCTACCCAGTGCCCAGGCTGATAATAGAGGACATGTCTCTGATTTTTTTTTCTTTTTCTTACATCTTACATACAAACCATCAGAAAATCCTGTTGACTCTGCCTTCCAAACATACCCCACACACTCCATGCTCCCCATCCTCACTGCTGCTGTTCTGGTCCAAGCCACCATCATTTGTCTGAATTACTGCAATTGCTTCCTACAGATTTCTGGACTTCCACCCCTGCTCTCTGCAATTCATTGCCCAAACAGAAAAGCACTTCCTTGTTTAAAATCTGCCTGTGGCTTCCATCTCATTTAAAATCCAAATTCCTCACCATCTTAGAAACCTTTGAACCGTCTGTTCTCTCCATTTAGCATGTTCTTCATTCTGATCTTTTCAAGACCAGCTCCTCATGTCACTGAGATCACTGCTCAAATGTCACATTTTCAGAGAGGTCTTCCCTGGCCACGCAGCCTGGTCACTTACCACTTCCCTCTGTTTTATTTCTCAGCGTTACCATCACTGTCTAAGACTCATCATATTTACCTATACAGTGTCGTGTAATGAAATGTAAGCATTTCCTTATTTTCCAACTACCTTACACCGGAACATAAACTCCAGGAGAGCAGGGACCTCGTGTCTTGTGTTCGCTACAGCAGTCCTAGCACCTGGATAAAAGCACATGGTAGGTTCTCATCAAATAGCTCTCAATGAATAAATAAATGAAGCGAAAGGTTTTTAAGTGAAAATTTTAGGAATAAAAACGACATCTGTAATGTGTTATCAGCATCCTTAGAGTTATTCTTTATAGAGCAAAATCACTTAGTTAAAGAATATAAAATGTGTTTTGCTTTAAGACATCACAATGAATAAGCAACATTAATTTCTTTCACCCTACGTCTTTCCTCCTCTGTCTTCCTTTCCAAAGCTAAACACAGCACTTGTACTCTGAATCATGGCTCTTTCAACGCAGTTATTGAGTGCCTTCTTCACAGACTTCTTCCTTTTTGCCTAATAATACGAATAGCATTTTCTCACCATTTTCTGAAGGTCTGGGACAATTTAAAAGACACATTTGGGGAATGTTCTCCTCCCCTCCATCTTTGGCCAAGATTTCAAGAAGGGGAAAAACCCAATGTTCTTGGAAGGAGTGAGAAATATTTAGCTTCCGAAATGGTCTGCCTTTTTCTCAGGTTTTCACATTTCTGTATATGTTCTTTCCAAAGGCTAAAACCATCTTTCCTCCCTTAACCATAATTCTAGATTTTTCATCAGCCTGTCCTTCAGGTAAGATGATAAAATGAGAGAAATGAACAGGCTGTCCTCCTTCATCTCCCTTGCGATGGTCCTCTCAGCCTTTCCAATCCTGCAGGGACCCTCTGTAGGCCCAGCCTTCTGGGTCAGTGGCCAGCTGGGCCCAGCGTGCATTGCAGACCTTAGCACATCTGGCAGGCCATGGCACGTTGAAATTGTGCAGCAAAATGTTTGGCAAGTTCACATTAATAGCAGGGGCACAGCACCCGTGTGATGCTGACCTAGCATGCTCCAAAATGCCCCTATGTTTAGAAACACCCTCCAATACTATTCATAAATAACACACAGAGAATCCCTTGGGTTTTGAACTTCTGGACTTGCCCATAAAAAGTAACAAAAGGGGCTGTGCAAGGTGGCTCTTGCCTGTAATCCTAGCACTTTGGGAGGCGAAGGTGGGAGGATTGCTTGAGGCCAAGAGTTTGAGGTTGAGACCAGCCTGAGCAAGAGTGAGATCCCATCTCTACAAAAAAGTAAAAAAGTTAGCTGGGTGCGGTGGCCTGCACCTGTAGTCTCAGTTACTCAGGAGGCTGAGGCAGGAGGATCCCTTGAGCCCAGGAGCCTGAGGTTGCACTGAGCTATGATGACACCACTGCACTCTAGCCTGGGTGACAGAGCGAGACCCTGTCTCCACAAACAAACAAACAAAATGATTCCTGTCGACAAAGATCTTCAGTGACTATTTTAAAAACAGGAATAAATTCCTCCTCTGTACTCACTGAAATCTCAGCCTCAGTCCCTTTCTCACCTGCCATTGCCAAATCCTCCCCCACACACCCCCATGCCAGCCCAAGCCTGGACATTACCTCTCAGACATCCACAGACCCTTTAAACACATGTCCCAAACCAGCCTGGGCAACGTTTTAAATCATGCATTAGCGGAAAGTGTGGAGGTGTGTGCTCTCAAAATACGCATATTAAAAAATATACCAGACATATATATTTAAAAACAAAACAAAAAAGAGAGTAAAATAAAAAATCAAAATCTTTGGTTTAATGTTGCTGGGAGTCTGTCTCTAGATCGTGTCTCAGGTTAACTGGGTGACTCTATTTTTTTATGGTAGGCAGAATTCTTAGGATGGCTGCCCGAGATTCCCATCCCCTGGGTTATTCAGTCAACCAGTAATCTAGGTACTGCTGCAACAGGATTTTGCAGATGTATTAATATAATGATTTAAAATTCATGGTCCGAAACCACAATTACTTTTGCACCAACCTAATAATTTAAATTCCAAATCCATTTACTTTAAAATACAGAGATTATCCAGGTGGTCCTGGCCCATCTGGTGAGTCCTTTAAAAAAAAATAGTTTTCCTCAACTGGAAGCAGAAGAGGAAGTCAAAGAGATTCCAAAGGTGAGAAAGATTCAAGGGTAATTTGCTGGCCTTGAGGATGCAGAAAATCACATGAGAAGGAATGTTCCAGGCCTCTAGGAGCAACCAAAGGGACCTCAGTGCTACCATCACAGGGACTGCACTGGGCTCCACCACCATCTGAATGGGTCCCGAAGCGGATTCTTCCCCAGAGCCTGCAGGTAACAATACAGCCTGATTCATACCTAGATTTTTGCCTTAGGGGACCTAAGCAGAGAACCCAGCCAAGCCCACGTAAACTTTCTAAACTTCTGACCTACAGAACTACAGAACCTACAGAATAAATGAAATGTTATTCTAACTCCCTCAATTTGTGGTAATTTGTTACACACCAGTAGAAAACTAATATATCCCTTCAGTTTTCACATCGCTAAATAAAGGTAATGAAAGTCTGGCTATGCCCAAGAAGCACTCAAAACAAATATTAATAAGATTTAAGTAATTTGTTTTTAATCTCAACAGAAAAGAAATACATTAAGTTATTTCCAAATGCTGTGATTTTTAATTAATTATAATACCACCGAGGTTCAATCCAGGAAAATTAGACTCTTTAATCCAAGTTAGGTTTGTTTTCTCCGACTCATTGCCGTTGCGGGACGGGGCTAACTTGAGAAGCCCCGTCACACTAGTTTAGAGCATGGAATTGTTGCTTCAAGGGGACACGATTTAACCTGCAGCTTTTTCAATTCACAAAACAATGTGCTGCATTTTACTGATGCTCTACTGGATATTGTATTCCATGTCAAATACAGGGATTTGAGTTTTTCTGTTTGTTTGTTCTTTTGTTATATTTCCCTTTCTAAAAAAACTTACCCTTCGCCTTGGAAAAATATGTTGAAATTTGGCAAACTATTTCTGATTTTGAGAAAATTAGGAGAGAAGTAGCAAAAGATGATCATGCCTGTTTTAATAAGATCGATCACAGAGATAATAGAAAATTCCAAAGCAGGGCAAGAACGTTCTAATGACATAACCATCCCCTACGTAAACCGACACATGAATGACGCTGAGACTGTTAACCCACATTTCTCCTCTCGAGAATGATAGGTAACTAGGGAATACTCCGATGAGCTCAATCTGAGACCAGATCTAGTTTACACAAAGTGATCTAGGGAAGAGGAAGAAGAAGGTAGCAGTTAGGTAAGCGAGAGGTTGTATACAGGGTGAGAACATTCCAATGCAGGAAGCAGACTTTATATACAGAGTGAGGAGATGGAAGAAGTATAGCTTGGTAGTTAAAAGCTGTATTGACCTCGGCAAGTGACTTAAATTCCCTGAGCCTCCGTTTTCTCATGTCTAAATCAGGATAGTTTAGGGCCTGCAACATGGTGCGCTCAAGGGATGATGGCTGTGTTAGGATCAGACAATCTCATCTTCCTGCCCTTGTTCCAGAATCCTGGGTAATAATCCCTGTGCTGATGGATGCTAATAGCCTTGCTGGCTAGACCTAAGCCATCTTGTTCAAAGCAAAAGACAGGCCAGGGTTCAGGCCAGAAGTCTAGAGCAAACACTCCCTGAGAGCAGGGCGAGACAGAGAGTGTGGATCTCAATGAGATGCTGACTCCCCAGGCAGGAGCTGGGTACTTCCTCAGAAGGAAGGACCTACAGGCAAATGTCCACAAATAAAATCTCTTTCTAAAACAATCCAATTTTCTGGCCCAATCAGTTGACAATGACTTGGCCATTGAAGATCATATTTTTCCAACATGGTCCGTTTTCTTGGCTTTCCTAAGTTATTAATTATGACCATGTTTTCCCAAATGTGGAAATTCCCCTCGCGCAGATGCTGCCGCTGCCGGCCAACCCTCCTTTCCTGAGAAGTCACCGCAGCACAAAAATATTTTTGTTTTCCCCAAATGCCCACAGGGAAAATTTCCTCACTCTTTTTTCCCCTCCTCCCTTAAAGCCCTCTGGCAATTTCCAGGAATCTAAGTACACCAGAATTACTTAGATCACCAAAGAAGTGATAAAAAAGAATCTGAATTTTAAACTTAATATTATTTAAACCAATCCTAAGAATTCCTTTTAATAAACAAAGGCATTACCACTGAAATCAAAATATCTCTCACTCCTGCCTAAAAGGACGGCTCTCAGATTTGGGAGCTTAAATTATAAACGGTGATGCTCAAAGCAATTAGTATTTTATCTAGACCGAACAGTATTACGTGAAACATGCTTCATACACGGTAAAGCCCTATACAAATGTAGGCGTTTGGCACCAAAATGGCTGTAGTATATAGTACAGGTAATTATTCAAATCATAAAAATTTGTTAGATGATTTACCCTAGTTACCGTATTCATCTTGGGTTTACCAAGGTGCTTTGGGCAGGACTGACAACAGTGAAGGTTCTCCGGAGATATTTTGTTCTTTGCAGAACATTCATCAAGAAGCATTTCTGTGCCAGAAACTAAATTTAGTTGGTGGGGAAGAGGTGGTGAAGTGATGAATCAGACTAGGTCTCTGCCCTCAAGGTCTTAAAAATCTAGTAAAGAAGGCATGATAGCCTGTAATCCTAGCACTCTGGGAGGCCCAGGCGGGCAGATCATTCTGAGCTCAGGAGTTCGAGACCAGCCTGAGCAAGAGCGAGACCCCGTCTCTACTAAAAATAGAAAGAAATTAATTGGACAGCTAAAAATATATATAGAAAAAATTAGCCGGGCATGGTGG